>JAVQJG010188418.1:0-25337 GCA_036024015.1 Craterocephalus amniculus | reverse complement strand
CTCCCTGAGCCGGGTTCTGCTGGAGGTTTTGCCTTCCTGCTAAAAGAGAGTTTTTCTCCCCACCGTCGTCTGAAGCTTGCTCAGAAGGGGATTGATCGAAGACTCTTTTCGATGCAGTCTGTTGGTTCCTTACATAGGCTATTTTGTTATCAATTGGCTATATGAATGTGTGACATTCAGATCACTTGGACTGATTGTCAGTGAAGCGCCTTGAGATGACTTTGTTATGAATTGGCGCTACAGGGTAGCATTTTTCTGTTTAAAATAGACTCCAAGCATTCAATATTTTTGGACAATATTTCCCTTTCAAATTTTATATTATTTATGGATTTATTTTAGGTTTCCAGAAAAAATCCCAGAATTCTGAGAAAAAACCAAGAATTCTGAGAATTCTCAGTCAGAATTTAATCTCAGAATTCTGACTTTTTTCTCAGATTTTAATATTTTTTCTTCAATAGCGCTAATACGCTTCCGTTTATCTGTAATAATTCCACAGCTCAGTACCACATATTGAAATAATCATCTGTTTTAAAGTGGTCCTTACACATTGATGTTTAAAATGAAATTTCTATCTATTGTCCTGATCTTTTTGGCTATAAACAAGCACCTTCTGCAGACTTTCAGGTAATGCTTTCATTGCTGATTTATACATGACTAATAATGTGAGAAGCTCAATTACATCTTTTAGTTTCATTAATCCCGACCTGGTAACCAATGAGTTGGTGTGCTGGTTTAATTTTGTTTTTCGAAACTTTGGATAAGTATCATCTTGAGATGTTTCGGCAAACACACGGGCAGGAAGCATGTCTAAATGCATACATGGTTTAACATGAAATTCAGCCTTTCAAAACCAGTTTACAAAGTGGGACAATATGAGTGGCTGGGAGGTTCAATATTCTCTAATAAGTGACGGATGATGTGAATCTTAAGTTTCCAGATATATAAAAAAAAGTATCATTCAATTGCAGCCACTTGGATGCCTGATTCCCTCTCACTTCAGACTGTCAAGTTTTTTTAATCTGTCAGTTATTTTCAGCAAAAAAAGCTCTAAAATTAGCTATCTGTTACCAGCTGAGTACCAACCCGCAGACATAGTGTAAGAGTTAGCAAATGGCTGGTGAAAGCATGGAACTGTTAGCATCTAAAAAGCTGAATAATTCAAAACAAACAAAAATATCTTATTTACGTGATGAACAGACACTCTGAATGAATGCTGGGACTGCTCTGATTAAGGTTACTAAATTATCGGTTGATGCAAATTATTTATAGAAATGGGTCAATTTAAAATCACCAATTAACCGAACATGCAAGTGCTCTGGCTTCCTCCCGCACGAGGAAGCTTGTGGGAGGAATACAAACAAAAACTAAAATTTTAGCGCCAACAACTTACCACACTGGTACCCAGTAGTAGGATAACCTTAATCTCCAACAGGTGTCATTTGCTGAGTCTTAGATGAGCCAAACCAGCTGCAATTGCTTTGGATGCTGTCCTGCCAATTGTGGCTGCCACATTGCAGTGGGAAACTGGTGGCAGATGTTTCATGTGGCACTTCTTGACAGTTAAAAAGGCCCTTTCACCCTCAAACTGCCAGGATTCAATATATATCATTATTTGCTAAAATCCCCTACGCTACGAAGAAAGGCAACCAGAGCTACTTGCGGCCTAATGAAGACATTGGCAATTTGATTACAGAATTATCCTATGTATTATATTATCAAGATCTCTATTAGTTCACACATTGCAGGCTGCTGGTCTCTATAATTAGGCATAAATGCCACACATACAGCACCTTAAAAACGTATTGATCTGGAGAAATTCTCACTCACAGAAAATAGCTCAGCCAAAAGATATTGGATATCATTGCAACTGTCACCTCATTTGCAAAGACAGACAAGTCCCTGGTGAGATGCCAGCTCTGTCACACTCATTTCATGGCTCATAAATGCAATTATGCAGCATCAATGTGTATAATATATTTGTGTATGTGTGTGTCTTTCTGATAATACAGAACAATGAGAATACATTTTATTGCAACCACTGATTTTGCAGATCCAATCTGTGGGTCACATCTGGAGGGTAGCTATTGTGTCCACCACAGATCAAGGAGTTCACAGAGGCTAAAAGGCTTTTAATGAGGGCACATAAACCCTTAGCACCAACAAAGCAAACAGTTCCAGCAGTCAAGATCAAGTTAAGGGTTGAATGACTGCAACAAAGAGGCAAAGCTGGAATAAAATGGAATGAAAGAAATGGGGGGAAGGCAAGGATTGCTTAGAGACAAGAGTCCCAGCCTGAGTAGACAAACCACATCCATCCCATTAGTTAATGTGTCACTTGAGCGCCAACAAGTAGTGACAGTGAGGACCCTGACATACACACACAAATGCACAAAGGGCAGCTTGAACCAACAAGAGGAGAAACACAGGAGACGGCAGGAAGCCATCTGATCAATCAATGATGGGAAAATAGCAGAGAGCAGCGATACAGAAACTTACTATATGGCTAATGACAACAATAAAAAAGTAGAGTGACTACAAGATGTCAGGAAAAATTGGATTTGAGTGTGAAAAACTGTTACAGGTGCAGCGTTCACAATGCTGGCTTAGGTAAATAACTCACTCCAACAAAATAATGAACGATCACATTTGATTTATAACAGTCCCTGTGGTGTGTGAAATCTGCAATAACATCAACGGTTTGATTCACTTCAAGTTTCAGGGCTTAGAGACAGCTGACAAAAACATCATATCTGCGCCATCTGTCACTAAATCATTGCTGGGCCAACTGGGAGTGATGTGACAAGGTGAGGTAGGGAAGAGGCCGTATGACAGTTTTGGTTATTGAGCCGGGCAGCTTTAGGCAGCTATAGCTAATGAGCTACTGGGAGAGCAGAGTGGTAGGCAGGTGCTGAGCTCATAAAGTAGCTTTATGTGCATATGGGCAATGTTGAAGCACAACCTGCAGCCTCGCACGAATATGAGCAGAACTCAATTTCCTGCCAAAATGTCACACAGGCACATGAGTGGGTAAACTCGCTGTGTGACTGGACAAGAACACACACAGACACAAGCAAGACAATCTGCAATGCTCCGATGTCTTTTTGTTGCTCATATGCTTTGTTTGCCTGTGAAGATTAATGCTTATGTAATCCAGCATCTTTCTATATCTCTCATACTGATTTCAGCTTCTTTGTTAGTGTCATTATGGTGCTACAGTGATCCAGGGAGCTCGAGTTATTTTGGTGTAAAAATGATCCTTACAGCATATGAGGTTTGCAAATCTTGATATCTGCTGAGGAGCACTGCTTCAGGATTGGTTCTGACTAGATCTGGACCTGATCTGGAGTACCAAGGCAAGGTAAATGTAGAAAAATCTAACAAATCAGCTGTAATGTAACTCACTAACGGAGGGAAATGACATTTAAATTATGATCTCTGATTCTGTTCCAACTCCTCCAAAATTAACTAGGTCTTCTTTGCTGCTTATGATTTGCATGTCAACCAAAGCTGAGGTATTTAGAGTATTCATGTTGCTCAAGTAAAACACATACAGGGATCACAGCTACAACCACTGTGCAGATTAATCAAAAGTACTATAGAAGTAAATTGTACATTTATCCTTTTTAAAAAAATGTTTTTAAATGTTTTTTTTTAAGTTTTTATGAAACCTTTATTTAACCAGGTTAAAAATCCCATCGAGATCAGGATATCTTTTCAAGGTTGACCTGGTCAAGAGGCCAGGAGCATGTCTTGGAATACAAATTACAAATGCTAAAACCATATATTACTAACAGTTTAACTTTATACAATTGACAGATATTAAAGTGCAATGAAAATGGCAGAAAGATGTTCGTCAATTACCAAGCTTTATGTAACAGAAAGAAAGGTGCAGAGACAAATTCCTTAGCCTATAACTCTACAGATGCAGACTTTAACAATCTCTAGGAACTCATTTGCATAGTCTCCTCCTCAGCTGTTGACTAAGGTTACATGATGTTTTTTAATTTGGAATTAATAATTCAGAATTAAAATATTCTCCTTTGGGTTTACATGGAACTATTAATTTTTATATTTTTATTATATATAATAAGTTTACAGGGAAAACACGTTTTTTAATTCCACTTCGGAATTATAGTCAATTCTGCTTTAAACAGGTGAAAGATGTCCATGTAAACACTTAATTCCGAATAAAAATGTTAATTCCGAATTAAGTGACTGATTTATTCTACTTCTAATTCCAAATTATATAATAATTCCTCTCACCCTCTTTCATGTATACATTCTTTCTGCTTTTAGTTAATTCTGATCACTCTTTGCATGCTCTTGTCCAGTCACCATGACACCCATTGACCGTGCTTCCCATCCGAAGCAAACTCAACCGAGTCTGTTCACGTGAAAGTGAAGTAGTATGCTAGTGACTATCCTAATCAAGCAATAATGGTTCTTATTATGTTTTTTCATGTTGTCGAAAAGAAACAAAGCGGGAAGGGAAGGGAAGGGAAGGGAAGGGAAGGGAAGGGTTTTATATACTTCCAGTAGAGGTACGTATGTAAGGAACCTCTGGATTTAAAATGGAATTATTAAATTCTCTATGTAAAAACTTTAATTCATAATCAATATTTCCAAATGAGAATATTTTAATTCTGAATTATCCAATTCAGAATTATTCATTCCAAATTGAAAAACGTAATATAACTGTCTCGTAAACTAATGATGATTGAAAATGTTTAAGCTGTGAAGATATTCAGATTCAAGTACAGTTTGCCAGGCCAAATACCACTCATGCAGGCATCACATTGTGCTGCTGTACTGTCATGTCCAACCCACAATCACATCTGCATGACTTTTACAGATAGCTTCACCTTAGGGCTCTAAATGGAAAACAACATTTATCTAGTGCTGCTGGGAAATAACCATCTGCGACTTACAATTTCCCACCATAATATTCTGTCTAGATTAGTATATCTGCCTGGAGCCGCTCCAGCTGCTGTATCTCAGACTTGAATGAGACGATCAAAAGTGATGAAAGAAAATGGAATTAACAGCTGGCATGTCCCTGCCAACGACCCCACACGGCGTGTCGGAATTACCACTGAAGCTTCCGCACCAAAGCTGTTGAGGAAGATTTTTATTTCTCAGTGTCTCTCAGTACCATGCTACTCCATTCCTTCAGAGAGGAAGTAGTGTGGCAGGATGAAGACACGCCTGTCTTGAACACATTCACAATTGGCAAGGCTGGGTTGTTTCCCTTGTGGCCAATTCATTGCTAAATCTTCACTGAAAACTGAGGAGCTGAAAATTGTTTCCCCCACTTACCTCAGCTTAACTGCCAATTACCCAGATTTGACAATGGCCACTTTACAATGGTCAAATCTGCACACACGGAAACAGTAGGCTACCTTAAATAGCACCCTCCCTGTGGAAGACACTGCTAACATCATTTTGTATTTGTAAACCAAGTAAAACAAAAACTAAACATAAAAAAAATCACAAGTTGGTTCTATTAAGACTTTGGGCAAATTACAAATTGTGTTAAAACTTTTTGTTCTTGTTACCATGTAATGGATATGTTGGATTTAGTGCAGTTTGTTCCAGGTTTAAGACTTCGTTTCCTCATGAGTAAAACTGAGCAGACTTATTAAAAGACAAACACTGTGCTCACTGTAGATGGCTGGAAGTTTTCAGACTTCCTGTGGAGACGTTTATCAATGCCATTTTCCCGTCCAATCACGCACACACACTTTGTCAGATGATTAAAATCAATACACAAACGTAGCCTAATCTCTAATTATTTATTGGCTGACATTTTTCCACATTAGAAACCCAATTATCAGTCCAAGTCGTCCAGCGTAGCTATTAAAATTCTGAAATATGCCAAATAGACCTAAATTGAACACTTAATAATGAATAAAGCTAAAAATAAAACCCGATTTAAGTACAAAGCAGCGAAGTAATAACTTCCTGTTTAATCAGTGAGACCTCCTAATACAAGCCAGACAGATCCAAGTGATTTTGATTTTTTTTTTTAAATACATGGCAGAAAATTACTTTTATTATGCTTAAGCACATAAATCCATCATTTTACTTGAGGTTGATCCAGACCGTTTCTCACAATAAACCGTTTCGTAATCTGTGCTCGTTGTCTGTTTTAAAACATCAAATTTGAGCCTCCATCAGTCACAACTGTTGCTCAGTCAGCGCACCTTGTTCAGAGGAGCGCGCTTTCTGGATAAAAGCAGTTTCTGCACCCATTTAAAAGCATCCATACTCGCAGAACAGACGAATGGAGACCATTTCAACAAATGATGAAGCAGTAGCTTACATGTTTGAGTTCCTGCATGCGGTCCTTCATGGTTGCGTTTTATTCCTTCTGCTCACTTTGTTTCGTGGATGTGTGATGATGGAGCGGCGGGGCGGAGACCACCAGGACGATGTGAGCGAGGTGAGGAGGGGCGTCTGGCGGCGGAGAGAGGCGGTGATCTCCCCGCTTCGGTTTGGATGAAGGGATGGTGGGACCACTTTACAGAACCGGGTGACGCGCAAGAAAGGTGAGGCCTTCCGCCGTTAACCCATTACATACCCGCAACTTCCTCCTAAATCCGCACTAATTGATAAGATTTTTTTAAGCGCACTTTTCCAGTTTCTCTTTCTTTGTTTCAGTGAATTTTACACTGAGATCATTCAGAGAAGTTAACAGAGAAACTACTGGCTGAGTATCTCTGTCGGAGTGGGGAAACTGTGTTTGGTCTCATTATCGATTGAGCAGGTTAAAAGATAACGCCCAGGTGGTTTCTAATGGAACCAGGTGAACAGCGACCTCTGTCGATGTCGACTGGTACTGAAGCAACTAAAGACATCAAATTACGTTTTTTTTCCACAGGAAAATACATCTTTATTATTCAAATAAATATTCAAGCTTTACTTGGAAGCTTCCCATACCGCTTTGTTAAGTAAAATCATTATTAATATTAATAATTAATCTTAAATAAAACAGCCTACCAGTCTGAACCAAACAAATCTGCCTAACAAAATATTTTGTTAAGCAGTAAAGATCAATTATGAATGACTATATGAACACCTACACTATGTTGATTGTCATGTTATAAAAATAATCTACACAAGAGTTTTCCCAAGTGTGAGCTGGGCCTGAGCCTATGTTTTTAATAATCCTTTCATTTTACCGTCATCTTTTGACACAAAACAAAAGAAAATATAAAACTGGTCAAACACTGCTGATAAAAATTAATAGTTAATCAGAGAAAAAAGCTTTAACAGTTCACAAAATTTTTTATTTTAAAAAATGTTTTGATTATAGGCCACAATTTGATTCACTTTGCACTATGGCAGCACATCCATACAGTCATGTACTTCCAGCCAAACCACAAATGGATCTCCCAACAGTTTGTGGGAAAGAAACTGCCAAACACTTGACTAAATATAAAAGCATTTGACGATTGCATCTCCTTTACTTGAGTTAAAGAGTCCAATTACTCTACAGCTCCAGGGGTAACTGTGCAGGGCTGTTCAGACGAGAGCGAATGAAAGCACGTCTGAGTGAGTCAGTTAGAACCGAGGCCTTCGATGACGTCCGGTGTATTTTGTGTCGGCTCGAACCTCCCTACAGAAACAAGGCACAGAGAAAAGACAGTCAACCAGTCAGATGAAGAATTCAGTTAAGGCAGAGTGCATCATAATGTTCAGAGCTTTCAAATTTCAGCTAATGGGAGAGATAAAACCAGTAATGCACATACTTTCCCTGTCGTCGTCTTCTCTCCTTCTTCTCCAAGATCCAGTCTCGTCCCTTTTTCACAGATTTCCCCTTCATGTTTTTAAAACGACATCTGCACAACAGTAAGTTTCAGATTTTTAAATAATTCAAAATTAGCAACCTACAGTAGGGGACCACCACTCTCTGCATATACTCTTAATCTGTATTCATTATAGTGTTTCAGTACTACAGAACCCGATACCAATATGAAAAAGCCAGGGCTGTAAGAATGAATGTGTTGATAAAAGACAGAAATCTGTGGAATTAATGCGTCACTTTTCTAAAACACATCTACAACACAGTTACTTATGTATGCCATATTAAAAATTCAAATTTGACATCATCTCAGTGAGAAGCTGATTTGTTGGAAAATAGGTGCTTTGTCACAGAAGTGAACCGAATCCACCAAAATCCACCTTATCCAAGAAGATTCTGACACTTTTCATGCCTTTACTTAGAGGATGGCTGCAGGAAGAGCCATTTAAGATATTACACAATTAACTACTCCTCTGACATTCTAGTCCACATTCCTTACCAGTGAACTTTAATGGGATTTATTAGTACTCAGTATGGGAAAACAGTTTTTAGTCAAAAGTAAATACTTGTACTCAGTTTGAAAAAAATGGTATTGGTGCATCTCTATTTAAAATGTGTTTGTGACAAAGCAGATCAAACACAGAACAACTTTTCTCATGCAGAGTTGAAGAATAATATGTAAAAGGGAGGAAAAGCTGCCTGACAGGGTTTTAAATCAGGCAGGACAAAGGCCCTTTCAGTTTCTTTTGGTCTTTCGGCTTCATCAAGGCAAGTATGGCTCAACCTGCACTTATAGAGACCAAGACCGTGTTATTTTCAGGGGTGGGGGAATTCGAAATTCCAAGATCTCAATATGAAATTTTAAAAACATAAAATTATTTGAAAACATTCAAATACATGGTTTGAAACTATCCAGTGAGCAGCAAATCCTCAAATAAAAAACTCATTTACAAACAATGAAATCAAATGACATAAATGAAAAATAAAATTCATAATTATTAAAATATTTTACATTTGTGAGTAATTTCCAAATTTTTATGAGCATCGTCAGAAATTGCAGAATCAAGGTTGCAAGTCATCACACCCAACGAACACGTTCACATAAACCCCAACATTTTAAATACACATTATGTCATGCTAGTAGTATCAGACAGTCTTTACCTCTGTCCTGAGTACTGGATCTGGTTTGGAACAGTTCTGTCTGAAGTTTCTGAGCCCAGTCCCTGAGAGGAACAAGGAACATCAACACACAGATCAGGATGTGGCTAGAACAGCAAGCCGAAACTCACACACACAACTACTACTTACTTTGGGAAGAACTCCTGATACACCAGCAAACAGACACAAGAAGAACCTGCAAGTAAACACCAAGTCTTAAAATCAAACTATTTCATGTGTAATAAATAGTCATGCAGCCAGTGTGAGCAAAGTAAACATGACTGTCCTGCTCGAATTTGAGTTTAATTTTTTAATGTATTACTACAAATTTTAAAAAGAATCCACAGTGAGGAAACATCTGAATACTAAACCCAGAAGGTATGCGGGTACTGACTTTTTAGCCTTGCTGCTGTTGGGGTAATCCACTACCAGGCCTCCACTGAAACCTGCTCTCATGGCTTGTGTTGTGATCAGCTCAAGCTTTGGAGAAGAAGCATGAAACTTACAAGTGATTAAAAGGAACCTGGAGGTCATTTCAGACTTTACATCTACCCACACAAAGCCACCATCAAAACAAAGAGGAGGTACTGTTTGATTTCTTACCTGTTCTGAGTTCTCAGGATAAAGCTGGAAAACTGCACGAGAGCCTCTTGACTGAAGGAGTAAAAAGTGATTAACAAAAAACCAAAAAATAATTTATTAAATGAGGTTAAAAAAAGAGTATGTGTTGAAATATTTATAAAACAAATAAGAGTGATAAAACCTTACCAGAGATGAGTAGAGCGTAGTAAAGAAAGTGAAAAGTCTCTTTGCTGGGCTATGGGACCTTTTGTCTGCATTACAGAGCCACTGCAGGGCAGAGATACTGACAGAGGGGAAAATGGTAGAGTCAACTAAAAAAGAAGGAAAAAGTACAAAACACTTTTCTATTATGTAAAATTAAGAGCTTTATTCTTCACCTGATGCAACCATCAAAGGTGCCAGGTCGGAAAGGCATCCCCTCCCCCATGTCTCCCAACAGAAGGTCTCCTTCTACTTCTCTGTCCAGAGCAACATCTGTCACAAGGAAAAGTACAAGATTTGATCAGTAACCAAGCAACTTACTCTCATGCAACTGTAACAGAAACACACACTATCAATAATAAATAAAACCACTAAATACATAAAAAAAACTCTCTGAGTTATTATTAGATAGCTTAAGATAAACAACAAGCCTAAAACTATTTTTGCTCTTTATAGGACCTGCAAGACATGAAGCTTTTCACTGGTTTTGATGAACTCTGAAGAAAGGAAACCTGCAGATGCTTGGATACAATATGGGAAATACTCATCATTGCTAATTTTCCTCTGATTTTCTCCAATCGGATATTTGGTATGTGATTATGTAAACTATGGTATTTTAGTTTTAAGTAACTGACAACATTATATTAGTATGTTTTTCAGCTGTAGGTATGTTCAACCAACAGTGTGTCAAACAAACCCAGCATTGCGGTGCTGATGTCGATTCCAACCCAGTAGTGTCCCTCCTCTGAAAGGTAGTCTCCACTGAGACCAGATCCACACCTGGAAGTCAGAATAGTCCATTACATAATCACCTGTTCTCACATTTCACATACACTGATTACTAAGTAAAAATGTATAAATGTGAAAACGACCCTTAGTGCAGTCATTAAGACAAAATATGCAACATTTCACTCACCCGACATCTAACAGGAAGCATGGCTGACCCTCGGGTAAGTTTAAAAGTTCTACAGCTCTCTCAGACATCTGGGTCTGAATCTCGATCATTCGAGAGCTGCCAGTCAAAGAACACATAGATTCCAGTTGTTTTAAAACACTTAAGCAGAGTTTCAGATCTAAACAAAACCCAAAAACCTGGCAGGTCAGAACTTGCTACTGACAGTCAAATAGACATGGTAATTCTACATGACATGGCACTCAGGCCAAAGCTAAACAAACTGCATAAACAATGCTACATCAATACACCATTTAAATTCGTATTAGATTTCATGATGTATAGTTATCATATACAAATAAAATAGTATTTTATTTAATCTTAGTCTTAAAATAATTCCAACAAATTCAGTAAATACTTCAATAAACCATCAAATGTCTTCAAAAACTGTTTTTTGCACCTTGTATAGGAAAAGAAACCTATAGATTTTTTTTTAAAGGATATAAGCAGAATATCTAACATTAGACATAAGTGTAATTAAGTTGGGAGTATTAAAAAAAGAATATATTTTTTAAAAAGCTGAATAATCGAACCACAGGTACAGATAGACAGTCAACATTATACATCCAGACTCACTTTTGAGAGTATTTCTTTGCTTCTTCTTCACTGTAAAACTGGAGATGACAGCACATAAAACAAAGCGTTTAGAACCACTTTTACTGGACACACCGTAAATGTTATAATGCCATGTTTAACCCGTTCACTTGCGAAGCCATCACTCCTCTCTGAGAAATAGCATCACTGACTTGTCAGCCAAACATTTAGGGATCAGTAACTCTAATTAATGCTTGAAAATATGCCATGTCTCATTTAAAGGCCATGAAAGGGGCCCAAAGGTCCACAAATCTCATTGGAGTTAATAACAAACCCCGCAGATGACAGCATAAACAATAAAACGTTCACTGACCACTTCAGGAGGAGCAGAGTGTTCGGGTCGTCGACAACTGGAAGCCATGGTCCCCACAGATGAGACACTACAATCCTTGTTCTTTACAATTAAATAAAAAAATAAGCTAAATGTGCACAGACAACCAACACGTGAAGTACAGTGAGATCACGTGACTTGTCTCTTCTTTGTTGAGTTTAATAATGGCGCTCTTCATTGAAAAGGCGTATATCGCCATCTACTGGCTAACCAGTATTTATTGCTACATACCAACATGTCCAGGTTCGGGCCACAATAAAACAATTTCATCGAGTAGTCAGAAAATCCAGTTGATTCTAAAATGAAACTGTGGGTTAGTTAAGATACCAGCATTGATAGAAATATCTAAACTACAGAGATTTCAGAAGATTGCAGAAATCAAGTGTCAAGTATGACATTATTTTCAGCACTTATTTTTTTTACGAAGTTATCTTTTAGTCTAAATTACGTTTTTTTGTTTGTTTGTTTGTTTATTTATTTTTTGTTTAGTTTTTTAAAATCTTTTGAAAGTTTTTCCCCTGTTGATTTTGGTTTTTCAAAATCTTTGTAAAATATATTTTTGAGAGACATTACGTAGTAGTCCAGGACGCATTCATTGTACCTCGGAGTTCTTACCAGAACGTGAACGTAAGACGCGAGAGAGATATTCGGAATAACTAAATTGGTTAAATTGGAATAAGGAACTTCAATTCAGGTTAATGAAATAACTGATATATTGTTTAGCAACATTTCCTCTTTCCCTCTTTTCTATTTCCCCCTTCTGTTATTGTAAAAAATATAAAAAGAAAGAAAGAAAATGAAATGAAATGAAATGAAAGATTCCCTGTGACCCTGAATGCAACTTTCTTGTCGTATTTGCTCTCTACAAACTGATTGGTCAGTTGTAGGGAGTACTTCCTGTAAACATTGAATCTTATTGGCTCGTGTTCTCAATGGGCCGGATGCAGTAACTGTAGGCTTATTCACCGGCTGCCTGAGTCGGTATAATGGCAGAGGTCAGTCGGAGGCTTGGGAAGGGAGCCTACCGACTGACAGCACTCAGAACCAGCCAGGCTCGTCCGGTAGGCATCGCGATACGAACCGATTGCCGCTCGGTAAGCAGTACCTCCAGTCAGCGTCAAGTTAAAGCGGAATTACTCCAAGATCAACGCGGAATCCAGTCACGACTAAGAAGCAAAACAACAAGACGCAGAGCAGAGAAACTTTCCAAAGTGAGGAAAGCAGGAAATCAGCAATATGCCACTTCACTTTGTGCAACTTCTTTTGGTCTGGCATCACCCAGTTTCATTGGATCTGCTGATACCAGAGAGAGCCTACAAGCCTATAAAACCTCCATATACCTTTCTGTAGGACTCTTCCCGGAGAAACAATCTGGTAGGATGTCACCCTGGACCAGAGTTGTTTCCATCCATCCCCAGCAGCACAGAGGTGTCTGCACCGTCGTCTTCATTATGGAAGAGCAGGTATGGGAGAGGCTGGGCTGTGGACAGCGACTGAGACGTCTGAAACTTCACCCTGATATCATGAAAGCATCAACAACAACCAGAGGATACAGCTGGAGGTCAGAGGATGCTTCTGTGCTGCACAAAAGCAGGACGGCTTATTATGACATACTGAAGGTGTCCCCTAGTGCCACACAGTCCCAGATCAAGACAGCATACTACAAACAATCCTTCATCTACCACCCTGATAAGAACCCGGGGAACAATGATGCCACCCAGCGCTTCTCTCAGATCAGCGAGGCTTACTCTGTGCTGGGAAACATCAGCCTGAGGAGAAAGTATGACCAGGGCATTTTAAACCAGTCTGATGTACAAAGTGCAGGGAGACCCTCCCCCAAAGAAACCAAGAGTAAATCCACAGGAGCCCATCAGCAGCAGCAGAGAACCAGGAAGTTCTCCCAGGCCGGTGGAAAGCCCATGTTTGATTTTGATGCCTTTTATCAGGCTCATTATGGGGAGCAGCTGCAGAGAGAGAGGGAAATGAGAGCCCGGAAGCAGAAGATGGAGAAGATGCAGCAGGAGAAGCGAAGCCGGTGGAATGAGGAGAAAATGATGGAACTGGCTTTGATTTTTGTGATGGCCTCGGCAGGGCTGGTTTTGGTCAGTCTTAACAAGCCCTGATGTGAAAGCAGCCAGAGAAATAGCTTCTTGGGCTCTGTGTCATGTTTCACAGGGGGTTAGATGGAGGAGGCAGAGTTGGGGCTACTTCAGACGGTTTTCATGTGTTGCACACTTTCTGAAAGTTGAAATTAATTATTGCAGTTTCCCATACAAAGATATAAACCACATACTTCAAGTATTTAAGTGGTTTAAAATGAAAATTTAGTTTTATATGCACTAATGAACATATCCATTACTGCATAGATTCTTTGTTTATTGCATTCTGTGAGTTTGCATCCTAGCTTTATTTAATATGATCTAAAAAATGTTATAATCACACATTTTTGCCTTGAAATAAATATTGGATCACATTTCAGTAATGTGGCAAACCACATCATGGTTTCGCATCCAAATAAGGCACAGGGATGTAATAATGAAACTTCCAATGCCGAAAAATGTTCTTCACCTAAATTACCTTTACACTGGACTTTCATGCAAATCAATTTTAGGTGTAGAACTTGAATGTTTTGTGTTAAAGAATGAATACACCAAAACAGGTTCCTGCTGGTGTTTAAATGCACATAAGTGTATGTACTGTACATACAGGATGCCTCGAAATAATTGATGTTATCCATATGGAAAACTGTTTATTTTAAGGTTTTATTTTTGAGCAACAAAAAAACCCCAATAAAATAATTTTATTGGAAGTTTTTTTATTCACTCATAGATATGTCCACTTTATCCCAAATCCTTTATGACTGCCCAATGTGAATTAATGTACATGTTTATAGAACTATAATGGTTCATCTGGCTGTTAATGATGGAAAAAGTAACATTTTAAATTTTTACAAAAAAATTCAAAGTCCAAACTTTTCCTTTTTGATTAAACAGTGTCAAAGCCTTTACTTCGCATTATAGCAATCAAACCAATACTTGCAAAAAGAAAAAAAAAAGAAAAAGCTTTCTGCATGTCTTTACTAGAGCTATTGGCAGCCATTTTCCATCACAGTCTTTGGAGACAGCTTTGTCTTCCTCACATCACAAATCACGAGATTTAGGTTTGGAATCTCCATATTGTTTCCCTGTCTGTCTAAATTACTATTATTATTATTATTATTATTATTGATGATAATATCTAGCATTTCCGTTTGCAGCCACTTGCCCAAAATTCCAAAGTGAACACAATCATGACAAAATATTCCTAAATGTAGTTGGACCTTTTTATGAGTCTTTCAGCCTTGACACCTGCCGATCGTTATGGAAAAGGAGTGGTTCAAGATCGCAGTGGAAATCTGGAGAGGGATAATCAGCACGTTTTGGAACCTTTTAAATGTTTTAATGGCAAATAAATGCTTTGGCATTTGTTGCAGATGAAGAATCTTAATTTCAGACATGGTATTTTGCTGTTAAAATGACATCGTTGAAATATTGATAACATCTCCCAACATTTGTGATAGAAATATGTCTAATTGGGCAATTGAAAATTATTTTAAATATAAATTCAATATGCTCTTTTTTCTTTCACCTCATACGATCTTCCCTGTGGAGGGGCATCTGAAAACATAAAAATGACCTCAAACTTTCAGAGGCCTGAAAAGCTCAGAGTTCTAACTGTGTGTGGGAGGATATGAATGTATAAATGTTATGAGGGTCTCGACTTGCACAGGGCTGCCGATTTTGTCGACCAAATGCCAGAATTTTATGCCTTTTTTAGTCATAGAGACAAAAATGCACAAAATTAGTTGGAGGAAATTTTCATCTTCAAACTGAATGAAGTGGTCCGTGCAGGCTGATTTTATTTAAACAGGTCAGTATGATTGTGAGGATCATAATTTGAAGCCAAAAGTTACAACACAAACCGAAACAAAAAAAGAGATCGGTTTGGGGTTGTATTGTTCTGTTAATAGAGATTGAGGTGAGATGTGTTTTCCTCTACAAACCACATCATTTAAAATAGGTTGTGAGGTTGTATAAGAACTCTGCATGCTGACCTTTCTGTCTTTTATCAAACTGGATCTATGAGTTAAATCTGTCTAGAGACTGAAGAAAACATGCAGTAACTTGTTCACGTTTTATTCACAGAAATATAAAGTAGAATGTCAAGTACATCACTTTGTACAAAATTGCACAGACTCTTCAAAACTCAGTCAGACAACAGAAAGTTTGGCTGTGACGGAGAAAAGAAAATGAAAAGGAGACAGAAGCCTTCTGTGATATGTGGGTTTCCTTGCAACAATCAATTCCCACTGGGGATGTTTCATCAAGAAGAATCAGTTGTACAATAAATAAGACTCAATAGGGGAAAAAAAGGTCATTTACAGCAGCTGAGTAATAACATGTTTTGAAAATATGATTAAAATTGGCACATGAACTGCTTCAATCGCTCTTCTACAGAGATCATCTCTGAGGGCGAGTGGCCATGCTTGAAAATACAAGAGCTGGCTTCCTGATATGTTTCTACCAACAAAGAGAAAGGGTTGCATATGTTTCAGCTTTTTCCATGTTTTTGGTTGTACATGCTGTAAAGCAAAGTTTGACCTGTGTCGAAGCATGCTTCCCCGTCTCACCAAGACGCAGTGATGATGGGGAGTGAAGCCAACAAAATTTCAATGCTTTTGCAACAGAAAGTTTTTTTGTTTATTTAAAAAGAAGCTAAATGGTAATGTGAGACAACTACCTTATAACACTATTCAATTCTCTTTTTTCTATGATATCTTGGACTGCTCTAGGGCGAATCCCATCATTCTGTTTGTAAAAGTAGTACAGAGACATTTCAGCCTGTTTAAATTTGTCATTGCGGAGGAAATTGATCTTTTTTGGATTTAAACACATTTATATTGTCTCATATTCTCACTGTGAAAGCCAGTGATCCTTACGATGCACTGATGCAATGGATGTCTCCTTCCTTTAAGAGTCCAGAGAGTAGGGTTTACTGATGTTAGGAGGCACTGTTGTGCCATCTTCCACCAGTTTCTCCCCCTGTCATGTAAGAGAATAACACAGTGGCCTGAAGATCATTAAAGGTCAACTTCAGAGCCATTGCTGTATTTGTCCATTCTGGGTTACTGCGATTAAAAAAAAGAAGCTAAATTGTGAGTTTAAGGAAAGGACCTCGGCCACCAACAGATGTGAAAGGCTTTTAAGGAAATTAAAAACGAGATGCAAATTTTATCACAAATCTTTTCTAGTTTCAACCAATAAATTGTCAGGCAGAAAATCTGTGTTAAATATATAGTTTTGAACTATATTTCTGCACTAAATCCTTGAAATTTGACCCTTACTACTACACCACACTTTTAAAATATATTAGACACCAAAACAGTTCAAATCATTATTTTAATATTTTTAGATTTGATGGATTTTTAAAATCAAAATCCATGTTTCTGTATGTTTCCTTCAAAGCATGAAGAGGAGGCAGAAAACTGCGTGAAACTGAAATGCAGCGGTACACGAGTGACAGAGCTATGCTAGCTAATTTGCTATGCTGTCAATCTTAGTGATAAATGCTGTATTGATGATGATTTTTGTCTTTCACATAATACTGTGTACATTTAGGCATGAAAACACACAGTACCAAATGTTTTTGCTGGAAAAATAACATTTTCATCTCAAGCAGCATCTAAGCTTCATGTTATTAATATGATGTGCATGAATACAGAACCATCACCAGACGGAGGGACCCAGAAAACCATGTCTTAAAAACACTAAAGTAGCACACGTCATTGAAAAATATTTGGACTCTAATACACCACCACACATTCGTAGTAATAACCCAGTAGGGCAACAACATGGGAGCCACCTTGTCCTGCTCGTACAAACAGACTTTAAACTTATCTGTAATACAATATGTGATCTCTTGTGTGTACAAGATGCCATCAATAAAACTTCCAGGACCATTTCAGTATGAGAGGATATGCATGTTCTGGATGTTTTAAACATAAAACTGACTGAAGGGTGATCACTTGTATTTCATTTTAATGCTTTTAGATGCTGTGAGACGCTGGTGTCAGCATCCTTGTTGCTATAGACACTAGTCCACATAAGTCCAAGGTAACTGACAGGCACTAAGGCCCTGTAGGCTTTACATGTTTAAGGAAAACATCTCCAAGCTAACACTAACACATGTGTTTACTGTACTGATGTTAGTGTGAAGGAAAAACCTAGAACAGGATTTTGTAGGGGGGAAAATCCACAGGGGACAGTGAGGATATCCGGGACAGATTCAAAGCAGCTTTAAAAACATGAACGGGGTGTTCTTAAAGGAACTAAAGGAAGAGACTGTTTCTTCAGGGTCATTTCAAACTCTCAGTCCTCTGGCAGAGTGATGACACAGGCTCTGCTCCCAGGGAACCGCGGATAAGGCCGAGCAGGAAACGGTCAGGAGAAGTGAATTAAAGCCATATGATCCAATGGATGACTTCCGCTTGCTTTCTCTGCCTCACCATTGAACTTTGTACATCTTAAACTCACTTTTTGTACCTGTAACCCTCTGAGTTTTGGCAATTCTTTTTTAGCGTGGACACACTGCTTTGCATCGTCTTCCCTTACAAGCCAAATCCAAGTAACGATAGCAAACAGACAAAAAGAAATGTGATCCAGTGATTTGGACCGTTTTCCTCACGCACAGATAACCCCATGGCATCTCAAACTTCCTGCATCTCCTTCAGTCAGAAAGTAAATGACTCAGCCCTGCTCTGGTTTGTTAGTAGAAAGAGTACTGGTTCTCCACAGCTCGGGCCCTGCGAGTCCCATCTGCATCGTGATAATCCTCAGATGCACCACTAGAGGCCTCCAGCAGGCGTTCAGAGCTGTTACTTCGGCTCTGTAAGCCTCCTCCTACGCCCCCTCCAGTACCTGGGTCGCTTCGGGAGAGGGAGGGAAGGGCGGTGGGTGAGGAGGAGGTGCTTGATGAAAGCGGGGCGTCAGAAGGAGCTCCTGCAGGTGCTGTCATTCCAGAGGGTTGGAGAGCCGGCAGGGCTGAATCTGTCCTGCAGGATGCTTCCCTGGAAGGAGTGAGGACTGGAGGCACGGTCACGTCTGCGGAAAGAAGAAAAGCACATTTATAAAGAGGATACATTGATAAAATTAATCTGTGATGCTGAAAGTGAGGGTCTCTTTCATAGAGCAGCATGTAAACACAGGCAGTGTGGGACTCCTTTATTATGCTTTCTCTTGGTGGGCAATAACACCAACAGCACTGGGGCCAAAGACAAGCGTGAGCAGTTTTTCAATAAAGCCTTTTACACCCTGAATCAAACCCTCACTCTGTGTGAATGTGAGTGAGTGCATGAATGGGTGTAGATCCAGCTTTTGGGGAAACAGAGGGCCTCTTTGTGGCCACCAGGGTGGGATGGAGTCGGAGTTTCGGTCCGCATGCAAAACTCCAGTAGTATAATCACTCCCTCACTTGCTTGCACAGGAGAGCATTTATGCCATGCCAGGAGAGTCGGGCCAGAGCAGCGGTAGTACGCAGGGCTGGGGAGGGTCAGTGAGTTGTAACTCTAAGTCCTCTGGCCATGAGGCCGAAACTCTGGCATTCATTAACACCATTAACTTCAAGATTCTACTATCGGAACAAAATTTGTGGTCACTGCTGAACTGACCCGTTTCTTTCCATAAAACCGTCTCTAGTTTGTTTGAAACTCTGCAAATCAAAAGCTTGATTACCGTTTTTCTACCATCATGAGACATTTTAAAATGTCACAGCAGGAAAAGCAAACTTTCTTTTTTTAAATAACCTCAGAACACAGCAAACAATTTAGTTTCTGGAGCACACCATCCAACCATCTTTCTGGAGCTTAAACGAAACACAGACTGTTTTCCTGGGTTTGTTACACCTGTGTCTCTGCTGCCTGAGCAGGTCACATTGTGTAATGTGGAAAAGTTTGTACCAATGTGCTGAGACTAAGGTAGATGAATGAAACGTACTGTAGCTCTGCCCAATGCTTCTATTCATACCAACAGCACGGGTTTCTTACTGAGACAAATATCACCTGCTCACAGATTTCTCAGGCTGTAATCGCCTTGCTTAAATTCTTGCCACAGTCTCACCCTGAACCTTGATGACATCCCATCCTGGTTATGCAGACTTTTCTATGACCCTGGTCATTTACAGAGCTTCTTCCCTCTGCTACCTCAGCAGATCTGTAACCATTGGAAAAATATCTAGTAACACTTCAGGCTAAGCAAAAGCATATTCTTATACTATTTTATTATTAGCCTGAACAGACATAGATCCATTGTCCTCTTCATATGTTCACTTTCACACACTTTTCTGTTTCCTTTCTATTAAGTGATGAAGTTTTATTGTTATTGCTAAGTTTAAACAAGATGAATTGATTAATTACGAAGTTTATCACAATAATAAGTCAGCTATATTTCACTTCACTGAATCTAAATTGTCTGATTTTTTTCCCACACGTACAGGCACTACTCAGAAAATTTATATATGCTGGAAAAATTATTTTATTCAGGCAATTCAACATAAGTTAAGTTACAGGTATTACTCGGAAAATCGGAATATCCGGAATAAGTGCATCCATTTCTGTAACTTAACTTCAAAGATGAAATCCACATATATAGACAAATAGCATGCAATTAAATATATTTAAGCTTTTATTTGTTTATAATTTGATGATCAGGATTTGCAGCGTTAGAAACTCTTGCATTTGTATTTAGACAATACATAAAATGTATTGGTTTCACCTTTTATGTTGAATTGCCTGAATAAAACAACTTTTCCAGCACATTCTAATGTTCCGAGAAGTACCTGTATAATTTTATTTGAATATCAATATGACATATGTTGCCATAGTATTTCAGAAAAACAGCAGTGATGAATAAAAAAAATGTATAAGTATTGCAGGATGTCTGATGAAGGTGTATACTTGGGAAAATCTGTAACCAGTTAAATTCAGCATCACATGCTGTGTGTGAGCTGTACCTGTAGTGGAGCTTCGCTGCACCTGCACATAGGAGCGCAGTGTGATGTCAGCTGAGCCTCCGGATTCAAGGGGAATTGGGTGGGCGTGGAAGTGTCTCAACATGTCGGACACAGTGTGGAACCACAAATGGTGGACGTGGCACTGCCCGTTCTCATTAACTGACAAACGCAAATGCTGGAGGGGGCAGAAAAAGGAGGACAGGACAGAGAGCATTAACATGGTGCAGAAACCCATTTACATCTATTAAATAAAGGAGAGAGAGACCCAATGTGGGAAAGAAAAATGGAGAGAAAGCTAAGACACAAAGAACATCTTACAACCCACAAACCAAGACAGAGGTCAGAACATTATCTGAGAGATGTCTTTCTGTGGGAGCAAAGCTGCAGAAGCCGCGGATGACACCGGAGGAAGAAGTGGCAGATGACACTTCCTCGGCTCTGCCGGCTGGCAGGATGTGATGTGCTGGGATCTTGTTACAAAAGACAAGACAGCACGTTGATGCTGCTGCAGCTTTTCTGGGAACTGAACAACTTGGTTTGCTGTAAGCTACAATAGCTGCAGACCCAGCTTTATAAAGATACATTTATTAATCATGAGGGGAAAAAAAGCTTTGCTTTGTCTTTATTTAGTTTGAAGCAAGCTAAAACTGAGAGCTGTTTTCTTATCTCTTTTTTTCAGCTCACCTTGGCTTTGCCCTGGAAGTTGAAGGTGAGAACGTACTCGCCGGGCCGCGTCTCGCTCTGGCGAATCACAAAGAGTCCGTGGCTCCTGGTTCCCCCTGCCAGCACCAGCTGAGCGGCTCGCACGCGAGACAGCGTACCGTGGAACCATGGGTAACCCACCAAGCTGGCATCGCCCTCCGATTCTTTCCCTCCTTCTCCACCACCTGACAAACATCACACACAAATCCCCACTTCAGTTTTCTCCAACTATAACTGCAGTCTGTTCATTTTCATCTCTATAATCGACGCTGAGAGGAAAAGCAAATGTGTTCACCTGCAGAAGAGTTGGAGCTCTGCGCCTCCGGGGACTGAAGGAAGCGCTCTAAAGGCATGTGGGAGGGGTGCTGGGTGAAAGGAGGCTCCCTGCAACGGACTGAGGGGGCGCCGTAATGCTCCGCTGCAACGGGACATGACCTCTCTGGAGCGCGGTACACACCTAAACATGTTTTTATCAACACATGTGTCAGGGTGAAGGCATGTAAACAATGTGAGGTGCAGCAGAGAGCGCGGAGTATTCGCTCACCCTCGGACAGCAGCTCGCAGCTGCACGAGGCCACCATGGAGCAGTCTTTGGAGGCCTGGCCATGAGGACATGACGCCAGCTCGATGTCATCGCCGCTGTCGCTGTACACACGCAGGCAGGTCAGCGCGACCGCAAGAACGTATACACATGCAAACAAACAATTACAGCGTCCTAACACACGCGTGTCTACACACATCCACAAATATGGACACAAGTAATCGTTCTGTTTATGTCCTAATCTGACAAACAACTAATCTGACTCTGTGGTGCAGGATCACTTACGTTTGTGCTCAAGCAGTCTGTCAAAAACTCCACTAATTAAATGATTAATGACAATGCTTTTCCCCCACTTTCTGCTTCCTGTCCACTCTGCCCCCAACCCTCCATCCATCTGTGCATCCCCTCTCTCCATCTCCAGTCAGTAGCAAATATTTATCTGATGGTTTACCCCGGGTCTATGCAGTCCTGGATGTCAGCAACCCAGGAGTTCTTCTGTAGCGAGTCGATGGTTTCCAGGATGTATTCCCCCCCATTTTCCACCTGTGGAACGGCCAAACACTGCAGTCACAAACTCAGCCCTGTTCAGCGGGTCTCATCGGGGTACAAAAACATCGGCTGCATCATTTTCCAACACGCAGTTTGCAAGTTCTGGACAGTTTCTGTGATTTTTTTCCTTTTCCTTCACTTCAGCTAATGAATGTAAACGAACTGTTTGAGAAAAACATACCTTAAGAACAAAGGTGTTGTCCTTGTCAGGCATCTCTAGTGGCATGGTGGTCCTCACCTCCACAATCGCTGATAGAGGGATGCTCACTTTGGGCTTTGAGGACTGTAACAAACACATGAACACCCATGAAAGCTCATACATGTGCAGTAACACAGAATTCAGAATGCGGACATGACGACAGCATTCACAGTCGCCTAATTATGCATAAATTCATCTCTGTTTGACAAAGATCCAAATGAAACGTGACAAACTGTTCACAGCCTTGTAAACTAAGTCCGTCCCTGTCGGTAAATGAGGAGAATGCAACATTTATAAGCAAGCTGTTTAAAACCCTGAACTGGCACAATAATTTAAGCGAAAGTTGTAACACGTTCTTCTTTAAAAGTGACTGCTGCTTGATAAATAATTCTCTCACAGCTCTAATAGGGGTAATTCCTCCTATTAGATCAGCTGGATTCATCTTTCGACTAGAAAAAGTAAAAGAAAATGACAAAGTTTGAGGCAGGAGCCTCTGGTGAAACTGACTTAGCAAGGTAGAAAAAATATTTTTTCTACCATACAGAAGTGTTTCCCAACGGGTCAGACTCAAGATAAAGACAAATAGAATCTGGCATGGTATGTTGATTTAATTTTTCTCAAATATTTGCAGTTTCCTACTAAGCACAACTCCAGTTCCAAAAGAGACTTGAATGTGTGTAAAGTGCAATGTTTATGTTTCCCATGTCCTACTGTGAACAAAATATTGGTTTATAAGATTTGTAAATCATTGCATTCTGTTTACCTCAAAATGTACGCAGCAGTTACAATTTTGGATAATTAGGGTTGGAGTAAGGCAGGAAATAGTGCTTTTAGAGAGTATTTAGAAGCATAAGGCTTTGAAAACCTATTAGGAAAAGGGAAGCTGGTCTAAGTCTATATTCTAGACAGTAAACTGTACTTTCAGTATGTTAAAAGGTTAGAGGACCCAAGAAATAGGAGGAATTAGTGCTGATCTGCTTCCCGTTTTTTTCTATTTATTTCTGCTCTAGAGAACAAATAACAGGTCAGTTTCGTTCCAATCTACTGGCACCAAAACCAGGCTAGGTAATTATGAATGGTCCACAGCCAAATTACATCCTGTAGGAGGCAAGTACAGCACCTCTAAAAGCAGAAAGCATGTATTTTTGTACCAAACAAGTCCAACGTGGGTCTTTAAGTAAGCGGTAAATGTTTAATTACTGAAATGCACCCTAGCCCTTAAGCCTCTCCTTCAAAGTTGATAATTACAGGCGAACGTGCAGTTGAACCCACTGGTGAAACTTGGGCAGCAGTTACCCTGAATTAAAAGTGAAACAACAGCTTTGAGTGCAGGGAAGAGTCAACAAAAGATTGCATGATCCACAGAAATCGGCTCACCGATCAGTTTTTGCATCGTCTCTCATTTCTCGCTGCATCTCAGCGATTTTTCCTGCTGACGGACAAATAAACACTAAACAGGAAGAGTTTACAAGAGGGTGAGCACAGAGAACAGACTGGCCCCAGTTGTCCCTCTGCAGAGTCAGATCCAGACGATAATCTTAACAGATTCAGTGAGTGTGTTTGGGGCACTGAGCAGCGCATGTGTGTGTGTGTGTGTGTGTGGGTGTGTGTGTTTCTGTGCGTGTCAGGAGGAGCACAGCAAGAAGGAGGCTGACTGATATAGCAGAGGCTTATCAGCTCATCTGTCTGGAGTAACACTGTCCTCATCTTGATCCGCCTGTGCAGCTGGCTGCCATCCACGCCCCACAATTTCTGCCTGTGGATCAGATGTCAAAACCCACTTCCTGTATTAAACCATTTGACCACTTCCTGGGCCTCTCTGTTAAGAAGGATCTATTGAAAAGTGCAGTTGGTGCTTGTAGTTAAGTCTTAATTAAAAATATAACAAGGACTTCAGTAAAGTGGTCTGTTCATGTTTTAGTTTTGGCAAATTTGTTAGTGTTTGCAGTGTTTATATTTTGGGTAATTACAGGCAGACTAAATCAGAAGCCATGCTCTGGATGAAAAAATTTAACTCTACACACTTCACTCTGCTTCAGAGGGAAACAATCTGTAGCAGCTTAACACTATAAAGCCAAACGTATCATATTTTCTACATATGTTTCATATGTAGAAAATATTTTGCATCACTTTATGGTAAAAACTTTGCTCAAAACTCTGCAGAATACATTATGAAACTTGTCTTCTGCCCCAGTGGATGCCAGGAAGCAAAAGGCTGCACTATATTAATTTTCACTTGTCACATGGTAATTTTATTTTCTTACACTTTTTGTTAAAGGGCTAAATAAGTACTTCGGATTTTAAAAATTAAACTTTTTTGCCAATTTTTCCTGGGTTGGGCTTTAAAGGGTTAATGATACACCATGTTAACCAGCTTTTCAGTCTATCTGCAGGACACTGCTGAGGTCGTCATCCCACTTCCTGATATTTACGTAGAAATATTTTTTCACAATAACTGAATGAATTTGCACAAGGAACAATTTCCAATGTACAGGATTTTCCAGTATATTGGTTGAAATACTAGTGTGTGTGTGTGAGTGGTTGTCTGTCTCTCCATGTTGGCCCTGCGACAGATTGGCGACCTGTCCAGGGTGTACCCCGCCTCTCGCCCCCTGACAGCTGGGATAGGCTCCAGCACACCCGCGACCCACTTGGATTAAGCGGTTCAGAAAATGGATG
>JAVQJG010188405.1:0-27747 GCA_036024015.1 Craterocephalus amniculus | reverse complement strand
ATATACATAAATATAATGCAGAGACAATGGGGTCAGGATTACATCCACAGAAGTTTGTCCTCTTATTTTTCTGATGCAAGTTGACACAATAATCTGCAATTATTGCTTTTGATTAAGAGAGCAGTGCTTCCAGCTACGTTTGTCCAGCTTAACACCTTCCCAGCATTCCTTTGATATTAACTTGTTAGGGATTTCCTCATGTGGAACATTTTGAGTCCTAGAAGTTTGTTTTTCCTCTAATTGATCACTTGAGGATACCTGATGTGGGGCAGAGGGTGGCATGGGAAGCTGATCTGTATTTGGAACCACGTTATGAAAGATGAACAGCCGCGCGCCTTTTGCTTTTTTGCTCTCTTTTTCAAGCTAAATTTGTCTGTACTCTTTAACCGAAATAACCCATGAAAGTCGTCGTGTCGGGTGACTGTTATCTAACACTGATACACTATTCACGTCCAATAAATGAGATGATAGTTCCCTGTGCAGCTAACAGGTGGTCTGGGTGATTCTGGATGGAGGTTTTACAATGGTGGTGGTTTTTGCCATTTCTGTATGTTTGCAGGCTCTCTGCTGAACGTAAACCCTTGCGACACAAGATGCGAGCCATTTGTTTCACACTGTTGTTTTGATAAGTTGAATGAAATGTAGGCCATTTTGTTCTGTGTCAGGCTGACCTATATGATTCAATTGACATTACATCACAAACTTTACTTGATTAAACCAAGGCTGAGCTGAAAGTCGGTACTAGCAGGAGCACAAGAAAATCCGCATCTCATGGCTTGTGATGAAAGTGAGAAGGGAAACCAACCAAGGAGACACAGGAAAGAGTTAAAAAAAAAACAAACGCACAAAAAAAAAACTTGTGTTAAAGCAAAATCCCTCCTGGTCTCTTTCTGCGTTATCAGTTCCGCTGTAGGGCACTGCAGCACACACTACATTTATTCAAAGGCCCAGTGTCACACGCCTCTGTGGAAAAGAGCCCCGAGGACCATACTTGCTTTCCCCTCCTCCCTTCTCTGCCCCTTCCACCCTCTACTCTTTATCCTCCCCCACCAAGCCCGAACTAAGCTAGTCAGGTCCTTCTTTAGGGCTCCAAGCCCCTCCATGTCTGCTGGTGTAAAAATCTAAAGAGACCTGCATAACCAGTAGCTAGAGTTTAATCTGTAATGTTGATTCTTGCTTATATTGGCTGAGCCGAGTGTTATAGTTTGACTTTAGCTAAAGGGGAAGTAAGTGAAGCACATATTGTTCCAGGTTTTTTCTTGGAGTTTGGTGCAATAGGTAGATGTCTGGTTATATTATGTTTTCATATAACATAATTTTCTTACAGTATGTGGCATCAAAGTGTTCATGTTCTTCCTGAAGTGTGTGCATCTGTGAAAATAAGCAGAAACCCACATTAATATCTTTTACTCTGTGAAACTTGTAATGACTGAATCAGTGGATTTTCTCCATGTTGAACTTAATCACCGGATCTGCCGAGAGGAGATCTCCCGGAGCATGTGATCGTTTATCAGGCTCCTTCTCCCTCGCTCTCTGGTTCAGGGCTACTTTCGCCCTCTCTCCCCAGTCGGAGCACAGAGCCAGTGCTGAGTGCAGAGTCATGTGGTGGTGCCAGGGTAGAGGAGGAGCCCATCTGAAAGACCTGTTCACAGGAGGCGACGTGGGATGTTAGCCCAATCATCTTTGTTTAGGGCATACAGAGAGTCCTGGGAAATGTCTTAAAGTCATTGATGAGATGAGTTCCCCTCATAATGCTCTCCTTTGTCCAGGAACAGGAAGTCAGCTGAAGCACTAAAACTATGTATAGTCACTTGCAGCATTGCGCCTATAGATGCACAGCAGGACTGTAGGTTGTGTGGTATATTTTGGGACAGAGAATTAAGTTTTTTAAAAATGACTATCATGTTTTTTTTCCAGCAAAATTAGTCTGTGAATTAAATTCTATGTTAAGTGTGTTATTCTTATTGAAGGGCATGGAAACACAAAACAGAATGCCATAACATTAATGTTTGCTTATTTTGAAAGATAATCTAGGAGTATTTATAGTTTTTCAAAAAGTACAATTGCTATAGTTGCTCTTTAAAATAAATAATGTGCAACAACTTCAACAATGTACAGTCATATATACAGGATTAGGTTTTATTACATTTCAAGCACATGGATGTGTTTTTGAACTATTAAGAAGTAATCTGATATATTGAGGTTTTATCAGATTTAGTCATCATCTAAAATGTGTAAACTTTGTAGTTTACTACAGTAACAGTTTTGTGCAACGATGTGGCTCAGCAGGATCCCAGAGGTTTGATTAAATTTGACAAACTCTTGAGAAGCTGTGAGCAGTCTTCCTGACTTGTGGCATTATCGGGAAATCATACCAGTTGAGCAAGATATTCTTCCACCTCCTCTGTTCCTACTGGTTGCGGTGCGTGAGCAAATAATTCTTAGGATGTTGCCCCGGACATTAAAAGAAATGGGTTGGCTCTGGTTGAAGTGTATATTTGCAGAAGATACTGGAACCGTGTTGCAGCTGATCCTTTCTTCTGAAAAATGCGTTTCGTTGGATTGTTTAGCCGTTCCAGGATAAGACACGCAGCGTCGTTAAATGTCATATTTTAAATGCACAAGTGCAGCAACATGGCACGCGGACTTTGAAGGCATCTCCATGTTCACCTGCTGGTTTGGTTCGAGTTGTTGGCCGTAGTCATCAGTGAATGCAGTCTCCGTCAGTATAATTCCTGTTTTTGGTGGAAAAGGTTTCAATCATATGTATATTGATGTCTTAGTGGTGCGGCTTGAACCTTAGTCCTTTTGAATTTGGATGATCATTATTTGAATTAAACAAAAATGAAGCTTCTGTTAAAGCTCTTAGCAATATGTAATCACATCGTTTTCCTTTTTATTCTGCTGCAATGCTATTAATGTTTACATAACATACAGTATTTGCTCTGTCTTGTTTTTTCAGAATAAAAAAGTTTTGGTAAAAGACTGTTTAAATAAGAAAAAGTGCGCTGTAATTAAGCGTCTCATTTACAGTGCTTGCGTTGTATTTTTGGTTATTTTGAAGCAGCCTGTTGTCAGTTGTTTGACTGGAGGTGGGCATGGTGGAAGAACATGTGTGAAGGCAGTGTTTGCTGATGGAGACGCTGTAGATTTCTCTACATGTCTTTCTGACTACCTTCAGGCTAAAAGATAATCTTTTAGTGTTTGATCAACTTATGTTCTCGTTCTAAACATTTCCGTGTGCTTATATCACTGTTGTACTGAGTATTTTTCAAGTGAAAGGAACCTTGCTTGTAAATTGTCACGCATATATTTAACTAGCTTTAGAGTGTGTTTGTTTCTTAATGTTATTTTCTTTTTCCTCAGGAGTTCTTTGATCATGCAAAGAAGCTGTGGGACGACGAAGGAGTGAAGGCATGCTTCGAGAGGTCCAATGAATACCAGCTCATCGACTGCGCACAATAGTGAGTTAAAACTAAACATTTCTTGTGTTATGATTTTGAGCTTTTGCATTAGGGAGCTTTAATGAGCACATGTGAATGAACATGTTTTTTTTTTTTTTTGTGCGGCTCTAAGAACTACAGAATAGGTTACGTCAGGTTTTTTAGCTTTTGCAGCCTGTAAGCTACAGTTCTGCCCTTGCTTCGTTTGTCCTCTTTGTGTCCTGTTTGAAGTGAAAGCTATGTGGTGTGGGCCGGTGTCAGGTCATATATGAATATGGCTGAGATATGTTTACTCTGGGTGTGGTAAGTCAAGCAACAATTGTAGTTGTCCTGTGGAAAATTATACATATATCTCCACACGTCAGCGTATTTGACATATCTCCATGGCGATATGCAAAGCGCGATCTGACCTGCATTAAAATGTCAGCGTCACACTCATTGTATTGATGCAACAATAGTCTGTAAAAACTGTAATGACGTAATGATGCTTTAGTTAAAACTACTTTTTCACTTTGCTGTCAGGTTTGTTCTACAAAACTATGTGGGTCATGATTTCAGTTTTACTATCATTTGTGCTCAGGTTTTCTTCATACAATGGTACTTTTAGATAGTGTAGTTGGGAAATGCAGATAACTGCGGTGTGGCAAGGTGCAGGCATTGATGGCTCTACCTTGGACACAGTGGAGGGCCCCTCTGTTGCCTGAAAAAGGAAGTTTGGATATGTAAAGTGACCCGCTGATTACACTGCTCTCCTTTTGCTTCCTCTCTTGATTCACATGTAAATATGAGGACATGTACATGGTGTATTTTGAGGCGGGGAGGGCCGCTGGAAGTTGTCCCCTCCAGTCCCAAAGGTTGGCTCCCTTTATCTCTGAAGGTTCGGTCAAAGTCACACTTTATCAGTAGCTCTGGATATCGGCTGGTTGCTCGCCATTTTGTGAGCATGTGTTTTATAGATGGAGCGTAGTGATGTTTTAGTAATTGTGTGGCACTCTTTTCCTCAATATTTTACATTTCCCGAACATAAATTTGACGTCCTGCTTTGTTGCGGTGCTTGTAAGCAGCTTCCATAGAAAGGAGAGAGATAGTCAGGTGATGGTTGGAAAGTCACATGAATCTGTAAGGTGGAGCTGATACAATCCACGGCCTGTGTTTGTCTTTTCTGCTCAGTCAGTCAGTATTTGTGCACAATATGGAAAAAAAACTTGTTGGTTTTATTCCGGAGACTCTCCCAGTATCACAGCGACATCATATAATATTGTAATGTTGTATTATTTTCTTGTAACAAAGCTGTAAATGCAGCAGTCCTCTGGTTGTTGAAATCTGGAAGAGTATGCTATATTGTGACTAAAATCACTTTTATCAGTGCTTCAGCAGCTAGCTGGAGCACTGATAACGCAGCTGTCCTGTGACATGAGTAAACATTAACACAGTGAAATGAAGACAATGAAAAGTATGCAGGATTTAAATTGAGTGCTAGCAGCTCTAATGTGAGTTTTCTGGTGTGTGCAGTGGTTCTGAACTTCGCTGATCTGCTTTTTGTCTTTGAATCCCACTTTACTTTTCAAAGTCTAAAGTGCTGCCAAATGGCTGTTGCTTCAATATCATTATGTTTTCTTCCTCATTTGATTTCTTCTCTCTCCTTCCCTTCCTGCTGTCTTCCTATCACTGCCTCTCTGGCTGTTACATCACAGCTCCTGATTGGTTAGCAGCTGGTGGGCTGTTGTGCTGTTTGTTCAGACAAAGGCATTTAATTTATTCTTTCTTAATTATAAGTTAGAGTTTAGAAATGCATGATTCTTTTCCGCAGTTGCATTTGAAGTATTTCTATCATCAGTTGTGCTTTATTCATGTCCCATGCTTTTCTTAATCTGTCTAGGTGTGTGTATGGGATGCAATGCTATAGATTTACCAGAAAATAACATAAAAAAGGCACCTATTATGATGCATTAGTTTGTTGTCATTAGTTAAAAATGCTTTTGTGGGAGGAGAAACTATTTAGACTGAAGTCTGGAAATTGTCAGAGTACATGGCCTCTGTTTGCTTCCTCTCTTAGTTTTAACCTGCGAGTGAACTCTGTGGATGGAAGGCATTAACAGATACTCTACTACCTGGTAGCAGACTCGTGTGTGTAAATGAACACACGCACGCACATGGACACATATTGTTGTTTTGACCGCTCACCTACTCCAACTGGAAACACTGGTAGACAGCTTCAGCAGCCAACTGGGTTAAAAGGAAAGGAGCAAAGCTCATCACACTGGACACCGGCTGTATTAAAGCAAATGTATTTTTGGCTGCGAGAACCTGTCCTAGTGTTTGTGCTATTATTTGTAAGCACCCGCTGACACGTATAATTTGAAACTGCACGCAGGAAGCTTTCATTTCTTCTTCTACTTTGGCTTTCTTCACATGTGCTCTTCTTTTGGATTCAATTTTGACTTATTTGTGTTCATGTAACAGGATATGTATTAGATCATGAATGCGATCGGACTGCTTTCAGTCATCTAGGCTAAATTAAAGAGGAAGTTGGCCTACATGTTGTGATGTGTAGGAGGAACAGAGGAGCTTTGCATATTAACAACGATATGCTGTCATAAAATCTCCAAAAACTATAAATCTCCCTGGACACTTTTTTTTTTTTTTTTTTTACAAGTGTGTCACACTAAGATTTTGTGAAGGCAGATGATATACTTCTGCCTTTTTCATCTGGATTGTCCTTCACAGACCTTGTTCCACTGCAGATATTTATTCCAGCAGCTTAACGCTGGCCGGCCCATTGGACACAGACACAGGAAATAAGTACGGGCCGATGGCAAGAGCTTGTTATGCCAAAGAGCGTGTCCATATCGATGCTTTTGGAATCCTGTCACCCATTGATCTGTCCTCTGCATTGCACATTTATACGTTTTAAGAGCACAGATATGTGTCTGCCAGTTGATTGATTATGAGCTATTTTCAGCTGTGGCAGGCCAGTTCCATTGTAATGCCTTGGATGTGTCAACGGCAAAATCAAACGCTTTTTCACACGCAAATTTGAACCCCGGGCCTGGTCTCAGGAAGTTCCCTCATGTAAATGTGCCCATGAAGTGATTGCTGGGATACAAAGCTGCAGCAGGAGGGTGTATGCCAGAAGGATGGCTGTGGTGCTGAGGTCAGGGACTTGGTGAAGAAATGGTGCTGTGAAACAGCTGTGCGACACATTTGCAATGAGGAGAAGGCCTGGGACAGAGATAGAGTTGATGCAAGGTCATATATGCGAGTATGATGATGCTGAAGCTTGACTTAGGGGCCCTAATCTTATTTTTTAAATCCTATTTTCCTGATTATGAGTTATGCATCACAGCCTCCCTCTGTCCACTTCGTGTGAACAGACCACATATATTTTCACGACAAGCTTTTTCTGATCAGTGCGGTTCACAAAATTTTGTCTGCGTGAGATGGATATAGAACACCTGGGTGGGTGTGCTGTTGTATAAATAAATGGGATCAATGCAGATTTTTGTAATTAAATTAAACTTTAACTATGATTAATAATTTCAAGCTATTCATTGATAACTTGATTAATTATTGGTTTCTTAGACAAGCAGCATAAGTCACCCTGTATATTTTCAGTGTTCTTGAATTTAACAATTTCAGTACCATTTAGCTTGTTTAGTCAAAGTCATACAAAAGTTGCCAATTTTTTACTGAGATAATAAAAAGGTTTTGTTTCTCAAACAAATTAATTAAAGATGTAATTGCTACATTATATCAAAACTTCAGATGGATTTAAAGGAGGTAAAAGCGAAATATTCGCCTCTAGGTGGTGCACTCTACAGCTCTCTGAAACCAAAACAAAGCCTGTGACAATCATTCCTCTCTCCACCTCTCCTCAACCGAAAAAAACACGCCCCTCTTTAAAAAAAAAAAGAAAAACTCCTCTTCACCTCATACAGTTTTACTTTGTTTTTTAATTTTAAACTGTGAGCATGTCTAAATTTATGTAGGCCTATAACACGATATAATTCACCTTATATTTTCTAAAACTAATGCAAATATGACGTTCATGATGGGTTCTGCATGTGCAATACAACATGAGCTCAGCTAAGAACCACAGTTTATTGTAATGATTCAACTTTATGATCCAAAACGCACACATTTTACTGTAAGCTATTTTTATTTTGATGCAGCTTTTTAGAGCAGCAGCAGCCTGTCTGAAGCGGTAGGTAGCAGCGAGTGGCTACCATCTCATGGCAGAGAAAAAAAGAGATGTGGACGAGGTGGAATCTGCTCCGCGAGTCTGAGCGAGCTCAGAGTCAAACTGAAGTCGGTCTCGCTGCTCTCTCCACCGTGGGAATACCAGAGCAATATTTATCCGTGTTTTGTCCCTTTCCTTACGTTGTTTTCTTGGAGGTAATTTTGGCTCCTCGTCATGTTAAGTTGGACGCTTCCCACAACTACTGGCGTGAGTCTCTGCCATCTTGAGTGCTGGCGCTGCGCCGTATCTCCACCATGTGGCGGCTGTTTATAAGGACGGGGGCGCGTGTGCGCGTGTTCGTACACGGATGTACATGGACGCGCGGCCAGGCAGGCTAGTAAACACAGAGCTGGAGATCAACACACAGAGGCGCTGTGTGACGTGACACTATACTCCAGATGAAAATACACACCCGGTTCTTCACAAAGATTTTTTAATTCCTTCAGTGTGAAAACAATGATTTTTCGCTTTTAGCTCTTTTTAAATTACCAGCAGTAATTTGTATTTTAACGGGGGTCTGAATTAACATTAAATCATTTTAAGAATACTTTAAATTACGGCGTCTAAAACTGCAAGATATCAAAATCATAATTTATAAAGAGGAAGTTTTAAATATTCACAGTGTAATAATTTGACAATAATCAATTAAGTTCAGATAAAGAGGAATATATTAAAAGCTATTAATTTATTTTTGATCTGCTAATTTATTGTTTGCTGTAAAAGTTTTAGATCTGATCAGAGGTAGGAAAGGATTTATATTTATATGATTCTTGTATCGTATAGTTAAATGCATAGTACGACAGCTGTGGATTTTCCAGATGTTGATTAATTCTTGTAATATTTTCAAGTAATGTTAGCAAAACTCTCTTAAAATTACCACACTTTGAATTGATTCGGCTAAAAATGAATGTATGCATGTAACTCCTGACCTCATCAGTCTTTCTTTAAAGTCAGCTTCCATTTTAATCTTCCTCAGATCCTCAGTACTTCCTCTGAAGGTATCCCACTTTGACCGTTGTGGATGTTGGTAAACTCAACAAAATTATTGTACAGACTTGACATATAGTTTTTGAATAGATTTACCAAACCAATATAACTAAAACATCCTCCATCTGTTCCCCTAAATGTGAAACCATGCACCCACAACACTGACTCCGATTACAGGTGGTGTCAGTAGCCGTTATCATTTTGTTAAAATCATTTGATTTCTCCAGCCTCCCTCTAAATAACCACTTCACAGAGCAAAAACTGCTCAGGAAAACCTGGAGAAACATGAGAAAGAGCCCAAAGCACTGACCAGGCCTCCAGACCATAATCCAATTAAGAATTTGTAGGATGGGTCGGACCTGCTTCAATCTGTGCAGGCCCCCACTCAGCAAGTCGGTTATGAACCCAAAGAATATCCTGCCAGGACATCCTTAGCAGTGTTTATAACTCCTGAGCCCCTTTCAGACCTTCTCTGGTAATGTTGCGGGTTTTGTCTTTTGAACAGTTTGCATTCAAACAAACGCTCCGCTCTTTTACTCCGGAGCTGTAGCGGACATTTAGCGGCTAGCCCCCGTGTCATAATAGCAGAAATTTCCCGGACAGGGCACAACGCGAAGATAGACTGTGTGTCAATCAACCTATCTGAAACATTTCCCCATATCTGAACGCAGCGGGGATCCAAAGAGTCTGAGGAAGTGATATGTTTGAAAAGACAATTCAGGTTAAAGAACGGATGGACTTTACCACAAATATTCCCCAGTGCAAGTCTGAAAGCAGCTTAAGAGTCGGAACTGATACGGACTCTACCCAGCATTAAGCAGGTGGTGTTGTTTTATGGCTGAGTTTGGGAAAGAAAGATAAAATTTCAAACTGGCTAAAAGGCGTAAATGTGTGGAGTTTTAGTTTAGATCTCTCAGCGAATCCTGGAGATGGAGCTGTGCCGTGGAGATATTCATGTATCTTAGGATGTGTCTGGTTCTTGGCCTTGGCTGCGGCTGGTGTTGGGGCTGGGGTTTAGAGCTGGTCACGGGACCCTGTCACCAGCCTGGGGGCCACTGACACAGTCATCTGGGGCAGTAAAGTGCTAAGAATGGTCGGCATTGTCAGCCATTCCCGGCCCCTGAAGGGCCTACAGAAACAGAGGGGCTACGCTTCACAAACAGTGGCTCTCCTCAATAAGGAGCTTCTTCTCTTCACGGAAGAGCCCGAGAGAGCGATATTTATACACCGGCTGCATGTCACTGCTGCTTTTTTATGTCACTAATAAGTAGCTTCAATACTTAATGTTTTAGCTGATTTGATCTACACCGTATAATACCAAAGGATGAGTGTGACTGTGACTGTCTCTGAGCTCCGAGTGTTTCTTGCATGTTTGAATTGATCTTTGAAAATATAATATTTCCTTGACTGCTTAATCTAAAGACATGAAAAATGGGATTTTCTACATGGATGCTTATCAGTTACTACTGTATTAAGCTTTCATGAATGTATTGTTTTGTACAGTTCTGGCTTTACACAATAAGGAAATACACAATATTTTTCATCCCTCTGAATATTATGACTGTTCTCTCTCACATTATCTATACACAAACTCTAACAGCTTATTGACCACTACTTTTTTTCAAAGAAAGGTAGATTAATTAATATAAGTAAATGAGGAAGAAGTGTGTTTAAGTAGTCAAAACCATTTTATTGTTGCCAAAATTTGCAACCTTAAAGAAATGCTAAACGACTAAAATCAAATAATTTGGCAGCAAGTTGCTGCAAAAGTTATGCAAAGATCAAATTTTACATGCACGCAGAGCAAAGTTGGGATAAAAGTAAAATTTGTACTGTGCTGATTTTTCACTTGCTTTTTTAAAGAAACTATATTCAGCCTCTGCTTTTATTCTTATTGTAACAATATAAATATAAAAACACATATGTTTAAAGTAGCACTGTTAAAAGCTGTTTTTGTTGTTGATAAAAAAATGATACTTTTTTCATGAGATGGATCATAAAAGGCCTTAATCCAGATTAACAAAAACCTTTGTGTCACTTGTTATAATCAGATGACCCTGCTGTCAGCTGACTGAGGAATAATCAAAGGGGGCACTATTGAAGCGTGTGTTTTTTTTTGTGTGCAGTTGTGTGTTTCGTGTGCATGATTTCTGAGTAAAAGGGAGGAGTGGTTTTGAGCTGAACTGTAGAATGATCTATTGGAAGCTCGGTGGGATTCGATCTACACAAACCGCTGTCCTTAAGGTTGTTAGAGCCCCCTCTGGGACTCGGTCTTTCTCTCACACTGCCCCTCTCTGCCTCCGTCTCTCTCTGTCTATCTGTTCGGTCCTCTCTTGAGACCAGAAAGTGATAGAGAAGATGTTGCAGAGCACATGAGAACACATGCCAAGTCTATTCCAAAGAGTGAGTGTGTGTCTGTGTATGCATTTGATATGCGTGTAACATCTTTGTTGTACCCGAGATTAAGAGTTCATGTATCTGTTAATTGTTTTTCTGTCCATTAGGAGGGCATTCAAAGTATTTGGGAAGCTGTAGATGTCGGGTCTGAATATCATTATTATCATAATTTCAGGCTGCAGGGGAAACTGGTTGAGAGAGCCTAAAGCAGCCCGGCATTGCATTCTACATGTCACAAGATTAGCTATACTGCCAGTGTGTTTTTATTTTGTTTCTAGAGACCAGAGGCTCTGACAGCCTGTGTTTAGTTTTGTCAATAGCCATGTTTCCATACAATAGTCAATTGGATGCAAACCCTATAAAGGACTACAATTTTGGGAAGAAACAATTATCCCGGGGTGATTGGGGCAACTTTGAGAGTCGGGGAAAAAGTGGAATGCCGGTGGTTTTAAGTACAGTAGCACATAAACTGTGACTGTGTCGGCGTTGCATATAAAAGGAGAGGTGGAATAGATGCATCAGTTATAGGTAGTGATAACTTAACATCTGTGTAAAAGAAGTTTGCCTCCACCTTCCAGTCCCATTTTAAAATGGGGAGGGAACCAAAGTTGAGTCAGGCATGATAGGTTTCTGTATGAGGGCCCATGTGGCCACATAGTCTTTCTCATTCTAAAAGAAATTAGTTCAGTATAGATGGAGGTTCTGCTGTCCTTGTATAATTTAATAACACTATTTTTGCATTTAAAGATAACCTCTTAGCATTTAATTTCTTCCTCCTTTTACTGTAAATATTAAAACAACACGTCACTAATCATGTTCTACAAAAAATATCACGGTTTCCTGGTATACTATGGTATAATGGCTGGTATAATGACTATGCTCTGAAATAGTGTTTTTAAATGTCTGGGAGGGAAAAAAACAGAGACCTGTTAGATTAAGCTAAATAACATCAAAACAAAGTATCGGTGTATCTCTTTGAGCCTATCCTCTGTTTTTCCCACCAATATCTCTATCAACAGAAGTTAAATAAAATTACCGCATGCAAATGTAACCATAACGCATGTGTTCTCTCTCTACGTTTTAACATTGACCACAGAAAGACGTGTTTGTAGAAAATATTACGTTTTGACTGCAATAATAAAACTACCTCAAAAGCTAATCGTTTGGCTGCGTTGATGAGGGTAGTAATTATCCATTCTTCTGGGTTAGGTTATGATAAAAGATGCTTGTAAGGAGACCCGAATGTTATCTAGCAATACACTCAAGTTGAAACACACCTGACTTACACACTCTTGCTGCGATTTATAAGACCAATCACAGTTCATACTGCAGACAGGGTATGACCGTACGACGGTATAACAGAAAATGTAATGGTATTTATATCGCAAATTTTTTCCACTGTATACCTTGAAACCGGCAGATTCCTACGTCACTCACAAGCATTTTACATTTTATATCTTGCAATGTGACAGTCACGCGCACACTGCAGTGTTAATGCAAAAGTGATATATACAGCTCTACAACACAATAGTGATTTGCAAACTGGAAACAAAGAAGTAAACAAACCAGTATCCTGATCCTTGCTGTACATTACAGAAATAGGAGTGAGGATTTTTAAAAACAGCTGCTCTGTTATGTTGGTTGAATGTGTAAGTCAGGTCTTATTTCTAAAACATGTTTAGACTATTCACTTTTTAACCCTGTGACTAAACTTTTTCCAAAAAGACAAAACCAAAATCCCATCAACCCATCAAACTTTTCCAAGAGGTTTTTCTCATTTTCAAGTTACCAAAATAATATCCTGCTAGTTAAAGCCTATTTTGTGTTCACTACATACAGCAAATGCTGATTAAAAACGAGAATTTTATGTTCAACTTAAAGAAGGTTGGCTATAAATAGATGTTTATTTTTGGGTTAAACTGTGCGTCCATTTTAAAGGACAGACAAAGAGCGAGGCCGGTGAATGGCGGATATCTGCGAGGCTGTTACTATGTGCCGACAACGTGCACACATATACCTTTGTTTTTCACAGACACGCACATGCTCGGCCTCTCGCTGTCCAGGAGTGCATAAGCACAGTCTGCTGGAGGACAGAAGTGGCGCTGCAGGTCCCCTGCTCAGAGATTGTGGAATGGTTGGCCATAGACCCCCTCCTGCTTCCCCTCCTTCCCCTATTACTCTCTCTCTCTCTCTCTCTCTTCACTGAGACTCCCCTTCCTCTCTCCCCCCTCTGTCGCTCCCCCCCACCCCCCTTAGAGCTTATGTAAACTAGCTGTGGAGCTAGGGCAAGCTGAGGCTATTTTTAGCAGCAGCACTGCAGAGCAGAAACTGGCTAGGGTCACGTGTGCGCAGCCGAATCAAAGGGAGTATCCCGGCAATGCGCTGTAAACAAAGGGAAGGTCAGTAGCAGAAGGTGAGACACAAAACGCCTCTGTGTTGGTTTTGTGTGGCCGACGGAGCAAGGGTGACCGTACGCCGCCCGGCCATACCTTCTCGTGTCTTAATGCCCGGACATAAAACAAATCACTGAGTGTGTATGAATGCGCCCATACGCTTTCCTGCTCCCTCTGTCTCCCCCTACCCTTCTCACACACACATCTCAACAGAGGTTGCAAAAGTAAAAACTATCTTTACCAAGTAAATGCCTGTGTTAAGAAAAAAACGTAACAAAAAAAACAACAAAAAAAGTTAAAAGTAGAAGTAATTATGTAACCTTTTTAACTTGAGTAAAAGTAAAAAAGTACAGAAATGAAATGTAATTTTAAAGGAAAATCCCTGACAATTACACCAGGTGTTTCAATGCGAAGTTAATCTGTAAATCATAATACATTTTTTAAACAATCAAACTTTTGTGGCTCAAAATATAATAAAGTAATGGAGATAATGGTAAGTGGCAGCACACGCTCACCTAGTGTTGTTCTTTCAGACGATAACTTTAAACTGTAGTCTGAAAGAAGGAAAACAAATAAGCAATAACTTGCTGTTCTGAATCGGCTTGCTGCAGCGTTGTCCGCTTTACTCTTATCCATGTCAAAAGTTACTCAAAGTTCTGGTAGCAGGCTTACACTCCAGTCTGGGTCTTGTCTGTGTAAGCGTTGTTGCGTCTTTTTCCTGATGACTATATCATAGGATGTCATTGTGTCCCTTTTCATGCAGGTGGAAACTATCATGAAGTTTGAAAGCTGCACAATAATGCAATATTAATGATTAAAAAAAATAAAAATAAATTCTATCCCTTATGTTTAAAAATGACAAAATGGCAACAACCTGCATAAAAAGCAAAGATATTCGAGTTGAAATATAGTTGGGAAAAAGTAAAAAGTCATTAAGTACAGCTATTTAAAATCTTTTAATTGAGTACACTAACAAAGTATTAGTACTTTGTTACTTCCAGCCTGTGCAGCCGAATTGCTATTTCCCACTCATAGAGACAGAAGTGGGAAACAGTATTGATCAAAGTAGAGTTTGACAAATTCAGAGACATTTTGCTGTCTTATCATGACAGGGGCTCCCAGCTCTAAAATCTCTCTAAAATCTCTCCGTGTTGCTGCTGAACCAATTCACCAGAGTGAGCAACAGCAGATTCTGAGCAAAAGAAAATTGATCGTAAATCACGTGACCATGTGTGTTCAGTGTCTTCTTTAGCATTTAAGGAGACATTTAAACCCTCAGAGCCTGTTCAGTCTGGCCTTGTTGTGTCCGGTAACCCACTTTTGCAGCCCGCAGGCTGCCTAGCAGGGAGGCTATAGGCTGGTGGTGTCCAGCCACACCCAGCCAAAAGGTTTCCCTCCACCTTGGCCACTGTTCAAACATGCTTCAACTTTCACCTCCTGTGGAATGTGGTCGTAGGGGGACACAAAGCTATTTATAGAAACCTTCCTATACTTTTCTGTCACTGTGGTTTGTTGACAGTTTGAGCTGTTGGTTGTTTCATTCAGCTAGGCCCAACGCCATAGCTCGGACGGCTACTTGAGTAAACATTTAGCTGCTGCTTTGGCGGATTTGTTTGGATGATTTATTGATGCATTTTCTGAGAATTTTAGAATTTATTTTGCGAAAAAGAAATGCCTTTCCAGTTGGAGATGGGAGGCTTTGCCATTCTAGCGATGATCTGCTTTGTCTTGTCACTTTTTGAGTGACACCATACTTTTAAGACATATTTATTTAGAAATGTAATCGTAGTAATTGATGTGTTGCAACAGACTAAATAGGGGCTAAGAGTTTGGTCATTTATATTCCATGAATAAAACACACAATCATTTTAGTTTTGATTAGTTGTGTTGCTATTTTTGTTTGTTGTTGATGACTAGACACAATTCAGGCTGAAACAGGCTGTTAGTTTGTATTACCTTGTGAAATATGACTTTCAATATTCAAGTCGGTTTTAGCAAAAGCCAAGTCCGATATATTGCTAATCATCCAAACTAGGGATTTAATTAGATTTTAATCGATTAAATTACCTAAATCGATTAATTGAATGCATCTTTAGACTGTTGCTGAAGTTGTACAGTATGTAAGTGCATATTTTCCAGTTTAACCATTGAATGAATCCCATTTAGCTGCCACAAGAGTAAGTCGTCTTGTAATAAAACTCTAAATAAGGAAACACACTAGGTTTTTCCTACTTTCACTTCATTTGAAAATATGTTATAAATATTGAATTTTAATATTGAAATATTAATGATTAATTTAATCGAACGCCCATCCCTAACCCAAACATCAAATAAACTGTCCATTTCTTTTAGTCTACTTGTATCACAGATACAATGTCAAAAAACAAAGACAAAAGGGGAAAAAAGAAGGAACTGCCTCAGTAATTAGTTTTTGAATATTATCTTTTCGTAAGAAGGATGTGAAGGCTTGATAGATGGTGCTTGCAGCATCACCACAGTCACTTGCCTCTCTAAGACCAGACACCTGCAACGGACTCTTGTTGAAAAGTTTGACTTGTAACATCGTCACGTGCAGACCTGTTTGTATAACTCATCACATCTGACCGTGTGTCCATCACAGTGTGGTGGTTTTCAGTAACTCTTTGCGTGTCGCTTGGTACAGATTACTTTTTAAGAAGAAGTGATTTATTTTTAGTTATGTGCTCGAGACCGGGGCCTTCTGAAATAATCTGTCTGTGTAGGCCTAATTTCTCTTTACCCTCCCACTGAACATGCACGCAGTGACAGTGACACACATACAGCACAGAAAGCCAGCACAGATCCCCGTCCCGCTTTGTGTTGATGTATGGGAGAGTCAGGGAATGGAATGATACAAGTGCAGCCTGGCTTAGGAGGAGAGGAGGGGATAGAGAGAGAGAGAGAGAGAGGAGTGGTATGGACCGACTGGGGTTGCCATGGGAACCCAGCTGCTAAAACCAGGCAGGGTCAGTGTGGAAGAGAAGCTGTGTGCAGCAGGAGCAGAAGGATGCCACCCGGAGGCCAGATGGAGAACTACACAAACAGCACACAAGCCCGTACGGCTCGGGTTATGGCCGAGTTTCAGCCGGAGACTCTTTGTGTTTAACATCTGGAAAATAAGAACTGAATATTTGCATAAAATTTTTGTTTAAATTTTTAACTTTTACCTCGGGTCAATGTGTCTGGTTTATTACCACCAGGTGGTCCAGCATGTACAATATAGTAAGGGCTTATGGAATATGCGCTTATACTGTAGACTCCTCTGTCTGATATTAGCCATTGGTTATTGACTTTTGATTAGGGAAAAGAGGAAAAGCTCATTTTGACTGGGTCACTGGTTGACTTCCAAGCGGAACAACTAATTTGACAAAGCGGCTGCTGTTGTTTACAGGCAAGAGAATTTAAACACGTCCAATACTGTTGATTAGGCTATTTTTACTGTGTTTTCTATTTTTGGAACAATTCATTGGCTGACATAGTGCATCAATAATGGGCTTTGCTATTATTTAGAGGAACCCATCAGTCAATTTCAGCTGTTTGGAAGCTCTGCATGGGGCATAGTTTGGGGCTTAAAGAGTTAGCGTGTTCTACCGTGGCTCAAATTTGGGGACTGAGTCTATTTTTAACCGAGATAATGTAATGGTTCACGTAGACACTGAGCAGAGACAAAAGGGCATTACAACGTATTTTACTTTTTTATATACAACACCTTTCAAAACCATGACTTGATGCGGCCCTGGAAGCCAATTTGGGGACCTTGAGATAAAGCAGGCTCTTTTGTTTACACAAAATTTGGTTTGACTTTCAGGAGTGTCTCCGTTCTTGCTCCTATATTTAGGAAGTACCCACTGAGCCGCTGATGGATTTGTCTAGTTTCAGATCCATCTCCCAAACTGCACACTGTTCCTGTTTGGATGGATGAGCTGAACCCCAGGCTCAGATCTTTCCACCAGGTGACCAGGATCCTGTGCTGCTCCACCTCCAAGTAGCTGCGTTGCACGTGGCTCTGTGTATTGTAACATTTCACTACGTTTGACAGTTTCCTGTTACGTAATGAGTTGGTCGGTGTTGCTGCTTTTATTTGCTCTTGCTGCTTACTGTTTGTAAAAACTGATGAAAATTTCAGTTAACTGCATCACAGATTGTGCTTAAAAGAAAGATTCGATTGGCAATTTCTGATCAAGTTTGTAACAATGTATGGACTCCAAAAAACTGTTAAATGTGCCATAATGGCTGCGTTCACATTACTAGTCACGTTGCTCAACTTGGATTCGCCACAGTTGAGGTTTGATTGTTCAAAATCATAACAAGCGTCTTGCATCTGACTTTCATGTAAACATTAACTGCCCACCAAAACATCACAACAGCGCATTACACATCATCTTACACATGTGGAATTGCCAATTAACTGGCAACATGTCTAAGGTATACCCCATCTCTCACCTCATAACTTCTGGGATAATCCACCTTCTTAATATCCTGATTTAGATTATGCTGACATAATAAACATGGATGGATAAAGAGAAGGTAGATGGCTAGCTTTTGATATTTTAGTGGTTAATATTTTATAATATAGTAAAATATTCCTTACTTATGCCAGGTTTCAGATATATATTTGGTTTATGACTAAGGTGATATAAATTATATTGACAATCAGATTTGTGTGTACAGATTTAAGTCACATCAATGAAAGAAATCAGATCTGAGTCACTTTTGCCAGTAATGTGAATGAATCCCAAGTAAATGTAAAACACCTCTTATTTTACCTACATTTCCCTATATTCATGCACCTCATTTCGCGTCGACACTGATGAGCCTATCATTGGGGTTTGATTTTTCGCCCTAGAGCACGAACACTTTGGAAGAATTTCCAAATAAACCCCTGATTTTCCAGTTTGAGGACAACCAACCGGAAGATTTCTGTGACTGCTCAGCTTACAGCCTGATTTCTTTATTTAAACTTTCAAATGTGAGAAATTTCCTCTCCTTCTGTTAATGTTTATTATAAATTTAGTACTTTGGGATTTTGTTCTGTTGGATAAATGTGAACATAAATCCCTTTGGGTCATATGAAAATGTATTTCCTTGCTTTTTTTTTTCCAAATAAACAACTGATGCGGAAAAAAATTATTCAGAAGGTTCATCACGAATGGAAATAATTATTAGCTGCATCCATGAACCTGCGATGTAGAATATCTGAACTTTATAAATGTTTTGCTAGAATTGCCGTCTTTTTTTCCGGACCACCACTTTGTTGTAGCTCAATTACTTTTTAAATGAGGAATAACAAAATAAACTCTTCCCAGCTAGGATGGTGTTGCTGAGTTTTAAAACGCTGTCACCAGTCAGTTGGATGCTAAAGTGGAAGGCCATTATGCTGGCCTGAACGGCTCAAAATATGGAAACTATTGATCCGATTCTGTGCACTGCTAATTAAAGATGGTCTGCTATTTGTAAAAAGTCAACCCAATTATCAAATGAGCACATGAGGCAGGATGTTGGTTGGTGATGGGAAACTTTGCAGTTTGTTGGAGGAGATTTTTTTTGTCCCAGCTTTTTTGGATTTTTGCAACTTTTTACTGTCTTTTGATGTCTTCCATTGGCTTCTCTGTGTTTTACACGAGTTGTTTTGATGATCTCTTTTGCTAGTCTTTGCCTGGCCACCTGCTTTGCCTTGCTTGTAGCTTTCTTTGTGAGTTTCTTAAATATTGTGGCTCTTTTTTAAAGCACTAAACGGCAAACAAAATTATACTGTTATTCAAGTTTTGGAGGACGTCTCCAATGAGTTAAACGATGTCCCTGATCTCCAGTATGCAATGTTTTAATATCCTCCACCATCATCTTTTCTCTGCCCCCTTTCCTGCTCAATGGGCAGCAACATGTGACCTGTACCACATGGGCGCTGAGGCCCCCAGCATCAACTCTCTCTCAACATCAGGCCGTGCATGTATGTGTGCGTATTCCTGCTTTACCTATGTTTTATGGAAAGATGAGGCAAACAACACGGAAAGACCAGGCCAAGTCAAGAGATATGGTCCATAACAAAGCCTATACATAGCAACACAGACAGGCCCGCAGGACCAGTACAGTGTGTTTAGGCTAAATACAGAGCCAACCCAGCCCAGAGGAGAGAGCTGCCGCGAGGGGGACAGTAGTAATTTCTTTTACATTCAGCTTGCCAGTTCAGAACAAACTGTCATGGAACTTTAAGAGGCCTCTTTAGAAGAGGGGCCTGTGTGTGAGGACAAAGATAAATGAGAAATTGCAGCTCATTTAATTTGGTTTCATGGTGGAAGCGGTCAAACCTAAAACACACATGTGAATACAGAAGCATTCTTTGCAGTGTACGTACAGTACACATACTGAAAACGGATAGAAAACCGGTGGCCTGGTATCCCTCAAGCCACAACTTTGACAAAATACCCACATCACACAAAGATCACTGATGCCAGCAGAGAAGAGTTCTGGGAGGAAATGGAAGGAAAACAAGACAAACCACACATTTCTCTGGACATTAAAACCAGTTCATCTATTTGTAGCTCTTAGCCAGAACAGTTAGTCACAGAAAAACTTTTGTTTTTTTTGATAAGGCATTATCTGGACAGCCACAGAAATCATTGGTAGCTTGCTTTTTTTTAAAGGTTTTTCCCCTCTGGATCCAGCACCCTCGTTCTTTTCTTTCTTTTCCTTTATTTATTCTTGTCTTGTATGGAGACTATATTTGGATCTCCAACACTCCACCGATAGTACTTCTGTCACATGGCAGTCACAAAGCACTCAGTAATTATAACCTAGCTAAGTTTCTGTAAGGTAAACTGACTAAAAATACTCCCACATCGGTACAGTGATGGGGCAAAAGCTGGAGTTTGTGTGTTTGTGAGTGAAAATATATTTGTGTGTGTGTGTGTGTGCGTAATGCTCAGGTTCACATTGTGTCTTGTGAAATACAGTGCAATGGGTTTGTTTTGTGTAAATAGCAGCACTAATTGGTAAACGGATGCACTTATTTGTGTCATTTGATGAATGGAGCTCATGTTGTTTTGACTTGAAAATCCTGACACAAGCCACCACTGCAAACCAGGTCATCTTAGAGCTGTTTCTCTCTTATTATACATGGTTTAAATATTTTATTTTGTTTTGTTTACATTTTCAAACACAAATGCCAAACAAATACTGCTACAAAACTTTTTTTCCACCTTCTCTTAAATGCAATGATTAGAGAGTTTAGAGCTAAACAGGAAAATGATAGTGGACTAGTGAGCCATAGGAGTCCTTTGATGGGTGGAAAATCTTGAAAGTCTCCTTTTTAATAGGTTTTGTCATATTTTTTTCCATATCCATTTGCTGCCTTTTAGACCTTTGCAAACCATCCATAAACATTATTTCTCTGTATAGTCAGCAGAAATACTTATCTGTCTTTATAAGAAGCTGACAGCGCAGTGGTTCCCACCCTTGGTGTTAGGAAGTTAGATAAAGAATTTATATCACCCGTAAGAATAAAGAAAAATAATTATTTTATTTTTATTGTTTTCACATTTTTCTTTGCTTTTCTGCAACATAGCTCAGTTGTACACCTGTAGGTCTTAAACTATTTGAATGATTCTCATTAAACAATCAAAAAACCCTAAAACCTGCATCATAGGGAACATGAGAACAACAAAAAAAAGCTTCCATCATCAGTCTTTTACAAAGATCCAGTGATAGTAAGCTCCTTGGGTGTAGATGTTCTGCAGAGAGGTTTATTTTCAGGATGAGCATAGGCCCAAAAAGTCCACTCGGTTTTTCAACCTGGCCAAAAAGTTGATTTGTAAGTTAAAGACAGAAAAGTACTGTGAGAATTTTGCACATAGGATTAGACCAGTGATCAGTCTGGTTAATAAGTATACAGTGTTGTGTATAGTAAAATAATAAATAAGCCATTTTTAGATGCACTTCACACTGTTGACACTGCTAGTGTGTAATGAGCAGGTTATAATGACTTTAAATGATATAATAGTGATGAGTAATTGAGGTAGTACGTGCAAGTTGAAAGAGACAGTATTTCTTCTGCAATCAGGGGGTTCTTTGTTGAAAGCAAATAAATTGACTCCTAAATTTAGTTTTAAATGTCACCTTCCTTTCCTCTGTGCTCTCTGATACGCCTGTTGATACAGTGGATCTCATGAAATTAGTGTGAGAAAGTTGAGTCCTCTTTCAGATATAGCCTTACTTCTCCTTTCGTGTGGACTGTTTGAGGCAGAAATAGTCATTGTGATGAAAATGTTTTCAGAGCACATGAGCAGTGTGGCTGTTATTTAATGGTTTATAATGCAGCATTCAGTCTCAGTTATTTAATCCTAGTTGGGTGTGTTAGTGTGCTACTTTTAGGGCTGAAGTGAAAATCAAGTGACTAGTCGTCCCCGGCAGAAACCCTAACCGTGTACACCGATCTCCTGTGCATCAGGTTTCCTGTGTGCTGCAGCTTTGTTGTCTGTCTGGTGACATCCTGAAACTACAGATGGTTTGGATAGAAAATCGACCGTTGTGAGAGGATAGTCCTGTTTAATGCACATCTATCATAATTACCAGAGTTGCTCACTTAACACCCATCTATCTCTTTTCCTTTGTAAGAAAGACTTTCTTCCCGTTGTAGTTTGTTCTCTTAGAATATTGCAAGGTAACATAATGGACTTTATATTTTCTATTTGGATTAATATGTTTGTTTATTCTTTTGTCCAGTCTGGGTAAAGTGACATAAAAGGCATCTTAAGCATGCAAAATGCAAAGAAATCTAAAGTATATCCCTCAATCATTACAACGAACTGCAATCACTTCTTGCTTTTAGAGATGCTGTTACTATCTAGTTTTTCTCATTGTTTATAGAAAATCATTTATTGTCCCAATAATGGATTATTTACTTTTAATTAACAGGTAATTTTAGCATTATTTGAACTACCTTGTAAGTGTTTATAAGAGCAGTATGTCCCCACTTAATGGGAGATTTATGGGCATTTATAGTTTTCATTGAGAGGAATAAATGTGTGTTTTGAGTATTTGGTGTTGCAGAATTAGTTAATTTCTAACCACGATCCGTTACTTCCTTACTTAGTCAGTTACAATAACAGATTTGTTTCTAAAATAAACTAAAATGGATCCGCAATTAATCATAGTGTACCACCTTAGAATACTTGTATACCCGTCTGTTTCCTTAACAGCAGCTGCAGCTGTTCTAATGGGCCTTTATTTGTATATATTTATGTCTGAATGTATCATGACCCTCAGAGTGGCCTTGTTGAACTCTTTTCTTGGAGTTATCCAGATCATCCAGAGGCCTGTGTGACCGTGTGTCCCCAGCCTTGGTGTCCCGAGCCTGCCCGTTGTGCTGCAGAGACGCCCAGCTGCTGCCATTGCTGCTGCTGATTCCACTGCTGCACATGCTCTCTCTGTAGTGAAGAGATGGCAACAGCAAGCTGTCTAACCTCCACAATAACCGCCTTATGTAATCACTCTGGCTAGAGACAGACTAAAATAGCCCAGACTGAGCACGCCTGCCCTCTTGTGGCGTGCAGCTGCCATAACGCTGGCCTTCCAGGCCTCTACAGTGACTCAGACATGGTGATCAAATCGGTGATAATAGCTGTACTTCATGGGTGGGCTTAAGTAAATATTCATTTTTGTTTTTGGATTGATTTTGCATAGAGTGACTTCGCTGTGTGAGATGCACTGTGGCTTTCAGTGTGTCATTTGGGTTTGTGTGTTGCTCATAATTCACGCAGGCATTTTTCCTCGTTTTCTTGTGTAGTGACACTATGCTTTTGGTTTGTTTTCCTTATGTGTATTTGGATTTTTCCACAGCCTAATCAAATGTTTGGATCTTTTAGCAAAATCTAAATCTGTCCTGTCTCCCATTACAGTTTCCTGGACAGAATCGACTCTGTAAGACAGAGCGACTACACACCAACAGACCAGGTCTGTTCTTTTGCTTATATGCTCAGTGTAAACTTTTATTTGTTTCTTCATTTTTTTAAAAACTGAATTTAAACTGAATTGCTTGTGTTTTTGTGTCTTATGACGTGCAGGACCTGCTACGCTGCCGGGTGTTAACTTCAGGGATTTTCGAGACGAGGTTCCAAGTAGACAAAGTGAACTTTCAGTAAGTATTTTCTCTGTTTTCAAACAGAGGTGAACATACTTAAAGTTACTTGATGAATCAATAAATAAACCACTACATTGCTGTCTTCCTTTTTTTGCCAAGCCACTGGTGACAAAGTGGCTTAAATCAAAAATTGAGGTGGCTATTTTAGAAATAAACAATTCAGCAAAGAATCCAGAAATAACAAAGCATCACTATCACAATTAAATCAATGGTATCGATGCACTTCCTGCTCATTCTATCACTTCTATATATAAATTATTCATGTCCCACATAAAGAGGAATTGTTCTTTCTCATCCACTTCCACTATTATATTCTCTGTTATGCAGCAACTTTCCCAAACTCTTGTCACCCATTTCTGAAAGGGAGACTCTCAAGGCATTTTCCAGTAATTTTCTTTTTTTAAACATTTGAATGTGCCCCCTTTTTGCATCACTGTTAGGAATAATCAGACTGGAATGCCCTCTTGGGCTTTCCTGCTATATTTACCTTGGCCTCGTGTTAAGAGCCTGAAATGTCATAAGTTTGTTCCCTCTAACGGCAGAGCATCCTCTTACTAAACGCTGAGCCCGAACCTGCTCAACTGCTGAAACGGGGTGAAAAGCATGTCATTTAGGTGACTTAAATGTAAAACAAATCCAGCGTGATTTCTGACCCTGATGATAGTTATTTACCGACGGTTGAAGTTATAAGACCAGCTAATAAAAGTTAGAGTAAACACTTTGATGCCATCTGAAGACATGATGCTTTTCCGCTGTCGCAGACACAACAGTCTCATTCTACCATCTGAAACAGGCCTTTGTGTCACATTGTATCATCCTGAATGATTGAACGAAGCTGCGGGTCAAGATTTCCCCCTGGCTGTGCATTTGTTTTTATTCATCTATGATGACTTCCAAATATCCAGCCAGGGTCATGCAAGCCACTATCCATATAATTCATTTTGTTTGTCATTCTATTAATCTTTAATTGATTATCCACGTGCCCACATTTAACCTGTTAAGGTAAAGTTCACCCTTTTGCAAGCAGACCTGTGATCAAGTTCACGTGTTTTAGGTTAAGTGACATTGTAGTCAGTGAATAAATGATCTATGTATCAATATGTCCATTTTTCCGTTACGTTATGGGACCTGATGCCGTTAGTCTGTGATCACAAGGGGGCAGCAATGAGGGCATTGTTGCATCCGAGTCTGACCCAGTATTTTGTCTCCTTCACAGCATGTTTGATGTTGGAGGCCAGAGAGATGAAAGGAGAAAATGGATCCAGTGCTTTAACGGTGAGACTGTTAACCACACTCCTCCTATCACATCTCATCCTTCTTTTCTCTCCCTATTTTTGCTGTCATCATTATGGCACCTATTTGTTCTCTTTTTTTTAATTTCTAAACCTGCTAAAAAGCTGTCCTGACTTTGTGCCTCTGGTTTCCTTCCAGACGTCACTGCTATCATCTTCGTGGTGGCTAGCAGCAGCTACAACATGGTAATAAGGGAAGACAATAACACCAACAGGCTACGGGAAGCTCTGGACCTCTTCCGCAGTATTTGGAACAACAGGTGGGTCAGATCATGCTTAGATAGGGTTGTTGAAGTTAACACAAAGAGATTAATCTGTGGAATTAGTTTTTAAAGCATAAACAAGGTTATGACTCGTACCAAATTAAACATCCAGTTTCAGCAAAAGAAGCAGTTTTTGGGCATGTAGGTGTCCCGTCACAGCTGTGAACTGAATCCACCAAAAAGAACTTTATTCTCCTTATTTATGAAGATTCTGAATTTTTAAGTCCCTCATTCGCTAATTCTGCACTACGCTTCTTGCCCACCGCCAAGATAACAAGTAGTAGAAGTTGTTGCATCACCGCAACGTCCGATTGTGACCAGCACAGGATGACGTATCCACAAAACCCTTTTAGACCCTTTTATATGGGAAGTTTGAGAGTTAAAAAAGAAAAGATGATGCTGCCATTTGAAGACAGAGTAGAAAGCAGTTTTAGTTTTACTGATATACGTAGCATGCATTTGTTGAGGCTGCAATTTCAGGTTTAAGCCTGGCTTTGTGCAGCAGTTACATTTTGAAATGTGATCATTCACGATTAATCCACAGCTATCCTGTGATTAATCGGTTTACAGGTTAAAATCATTAAACAGGCCTAATTTCAATTCCAGGAGATCTCTGCTTTATTGTTGTCTTCTCATGCTTATTACAGTGCTTTAAAAGTTCCAGTGGTCCATTACACATTTTATTTTTCATTCTTGTATCTCTCTGACCCTCTAAAATCCAAACATTTCAACTGTTTCTGCCAACGAGGAAGCAATGACGGATCACATTAGATGGTGTGATAAAGAACTCTTATTGGCTTCTTACTTATGAAGATTTGGTCCCCATGTTGAAAGTACTACGTATAAGTTAGATCTGATCTAGTAAGGTTGCTGTCATGACTTTTATGCTGGCCTCACACCGGCACCTGGGCGTACAGTACTTATGCATCATTATTTTAATTTTTATTTCTATATTAACAGATTAAAGCGCCGGCGGCCTCGAGCTGCGCTGCAGTCACATGCTAGCTAGTGTTTCAGTACAGCATCCATTTTTCATCTGGAAGATGATCTTAGCAGAACCCACAGCCAAGACATTTGTTCTCCATCACACTGACTTCCTACCAGAGATGAATGATTTCCTTTTCCTTTTGGGGATTGCAAGCGACTGCTCTGAAATCTTTTATGGTTTCACTTTGAGTCGTGCTAACCATAAACGACACGAAACTGTGGAATTAAGTATTGCCATTTCCTGACTTGTGTTTGTCATTCATCTTTCAGATGGTTACGCACTATATCAGTCATATTATTCCTGAACAAGCAGGACATGCTGGCTGAGAAAGTATTAGCTGGAAAATCCAAAATTGAAGACTACTTCCCTGAATATGCTCGCTACACCATACCAAATGAAGGTTTGTGCCGGCTAAACCTTGTTGTGACGTACGTTTAATTTCGGGGTCTGGACTCGTATTAACAGTGACCCCCGCTGTTCTTCCAGCAACTCCTGAACCCGGCGAGGACCCGAGAGTGACGAGAGCCAAGTTCTTCATTCGAGACGAGTTTCTTGTAAGTACATTTCCACATGTCTGGGTTTAAAACGAGCTGAACTTCATCAGTGTCCCACCATGAATAGACCTGTTCTATTAATTTCTCATTCGCTGTTTAATAGTCGTGCTTGTAGTCTCAGCTGTGCATATTTTGTTGCTTTGAACCCGTTGAACCTTTTCTGCTGATGCAAACCCCCTCATGAGTACAAGTAGCCTGAAAATTTACAGCTGTTTTTTTTTTTCTTTAACAACCCTCACCGTTTCTGTACAGCCTCTGATTATTGTGATTATAACGCACAGTGGCATTATGCGAAAACAAAAATAGCTTTTTATGAAATCTGATCTGTGAATAAAGTTCATGTAGTTGTTTTCTGCATGCCGATGCTGTTCCCATGGTTACGTATGACTGTAAGACTCGAATACCATTATTATCAATATTATTTTTAGTTCTTTTGGTACCTTGTTAGAATATGAAACATTTATTTTCAAGTTTGGAGAATCATGATTTGTTCCATATGATGTTTTTTTTATATATTAGATGACATTAGTGCTTAAAGTAGCTATACCTGATATTATTTTAGTCTTTCTAAGAGAAATGGTTTCTACACAGTATATTATGTGGTAAAAGGGGTAGGTCCATAAAAATGAATGACTCCTGGATTGCGGATTCCGATCAGCCAGTAGGAGCGTTCCCTTAGGGAATCTGGAAGTTATGGAAGTTAACCCTATTGGCAGAAAAAGAGCGTCACACCAAAGCTAAAAACCAACCGCTTTCCTTAACTAAAACGTCCTGGACTCGTACATATGCGCAATCAATGGCTGTGTCCGAACGTGCGCCCTATGCCTTAACCCCTCAATCACTACATAGGGCTGCACTACATATAGCACTATGTAGGGCACTCATTCTGACGGCGATTCGGACACGAAGCTCACAACCTTCTCCCCGCCGCGGATCACGTGACTACCAGCCGTTGCCACAGCAACCCCAGACGCCGTGAATATATCGGTCCCTATCATCGGTCCAGATCAAATCCACACTGTCATTAAAAAATATAT
>JAVQJG010188395.1:0-22377 GCA_036024015.1 Craterocephalus amniculus | reverse complement strand
CTGTTTACAACATTCTTCTTCGTCTGTCGCCTAGTTTCTCGCTCTGGAGCTCCCCCTACAGCTTTGGGGTGCGCACTGCATGGTAAACATACCCAGACTTGCATTGATCCGCTTTAACTAGCCCAACTTAAAAGACTGTTTACAAAATCTAAACTACTACAACGAAAAACCAAGTAGTTTGGAAAATATACTACTGAAAAAAAATCTATCCTAATCCAAAAATCCTTGATTAAACTTAGCTAAGAAATGCAAATTAATCTAATTACCAAAAGTGCACCAACTACTGTACCAAGCCAAAGTTCACAAGTCAAAGCAAGCTGAGGGCAGACTGTCAGCTAAACAGTTGCTGTTGAATGAATGGCTGAAGCCGTCTTTTATTTCCGCATTGTCATGGGAGTCCACCGCTGGTTGGTTGCAGAATTAGCGAATCATGGGTGGCAAATATGAGGGTGTGCCAGCGGGACCAATCCTCTTTAGGTGCTGGTGCAGTGCGATTTGCCTACACAATCGTCTCATATTATTCAATCAGGCAGACAGATGTAACAGTCACCATTAATTTATGAAATGAGCTCATTCTTATATTTTAAATGCTGTGCACACAAGTAAACAATGAAAGTTTTTATGGTTCTACTTTATAAGACTGGCAACTCAGATGAATATCATTACATAAAGAAAACATTGTAGCAGTTATATAAACAGGGCACATATATATAGCCTATTTTTCATGTTGCTATTTTTGTTGTCTTCTTTTGTTGGTATTGATCAGGTTTCTGACACACACACTGATGGGGCATCAGCAGTGAGATGAAATGATTGTGGCAATACACTATTGACTGTTTTGGTGGAAAGAAAGAAGACACTGCAATCTCTTATTCTGCTGGTAAGATGTATAGATGTAAAATTAAGTTTTCACCCTTATTGTTTCATGATTAGGGTGAGATTATCATCAAACTATAAATCAGACCATGCTTTAATTCTCATGTCCCTGTTCAACTACAGTATTACTTTGTTTCTTTAGTGACTCTCACTCATTGAAATTACTTTAACGTCAGCATGAAAAATCAAGTCATAATTCAAACAACTAATGTTTAATGTTTCTGTTTAACAAGTGGATAGAAAATAAATACTCAATTCTAATTAAATGTTTTACTTCTGTGCATCAGGGAGTTTATTAAATAAAACAGGCGTTCCTGTTCAGTGCAGCTGGAAGTGAAATGTCATGTTTTTGTGTAAATCAAGCTTACAACATTTAAGAAGCTAGCAGTAATTATGGAAGAATATTACAGCTACTGAAGAAAAAGATCATAGAATTTTCACTTTTTCAATAATAAAATCCTCCCTACAATTTTTTTAGTCTTCAGAAAAAAAGTCTGTATTCAGACTTTTTGAGAATACAGACTTTTTCTGAATTCTACATTTTGCCTAAATGGACTCAATACCAATCTGAAGAATTCTGACTTTCAGAAATTAAAACAAAAATTCCCCTTTTAATTTTTTTTAAAAGGTTTTCAGAAATTCTGAGATCAAATTCAGCATCCTGACTTTTTTTCATGATTTATTTTTGTCAGTAATAAATTGTGCAGAAAATACTGCAGAGCTGGCATCCCAAGTAATCAGTGACCCATTGTACCACATAACTCAACAGTGAAATTGGGAACATTGTCATTGGCTGGTCCCTGAATGGTGACTTGACCTACTAACTCTATGTGTGTGCGTATATATGTCTGTGTGTGTGCACATGGAGGATTGTAGGAGGTGATTTGTAAACGTTAGCTGGTTAATTTGCATGTGTGACCTGAGGGTTGCATGCTTTAAACACTCTGTTTGGTGTGAGAGAAACTGTGTACACGCCATTGTTGTTTCTACATCCTCTCCGGGTTGTGTGTGTTTGCACGTTACCATTGACACCTGCATTGCAGAAGAAGACCTTTCCAAGGTCAGGGAGAAATAAACAGAAATTACACAGCTGCCAAAACCTATTACTGCCGAGTCACACAGCACAGGGCCTACCCAATGGGCACAGACTACTCATTGAGTCTGCTAAGCAAATACACATTTAGGGCACATACACACATCTATGTGTGTGTTTATTCTGTTAAACACACATGCCCATAAGATCACAGACACACAACAAAATAAAGCAAATAAATTATAATTGCCCACTCATGTCACATCGTATTTATGCGAATGTCATTGGTTGAGCTCTTTAAACACCTCAGTGTAATTCAATATAAACACACACAAAGAACAGCAAACAGATCCCCTCTAACTGATTACAGTGAATCATCGGAGACAACGCTTGTTGATGGGGGTTGAAAGCTTTACACTGGCATATTGTGTTCAATTTTCTACAAGCGAGTTCAAACATTGCATTAGAAAATTGAGCTCAGATGTCTCCATGATTCCACTGACCAGCGTCCTTAACACACAGCAAAGATTTTGACCTTTTAACAACAATTTCATGACCATTTTAGGGTTGTAGGGGTTTCTTTTATTTTTGTGCCGTACACAGGTATGCATTCTTGACCCTGTTTTTAATTCATTTTCAAATGTGGTTTTGTTTAATTGTACTATTCTGCAATGTCAAGCACCTTGTCCTGTACATGAAAAGTGCTTTATAAATAATGCTGTCTTGTCTTCATGTTAAGAATATAAAAAAACAATATGCTTTGCCACATTTATGATTTGACACTTTTTAGTTCAAAAGTTATTTTGAAAAACATGCGGCCAGTAACACCAAACCTGCTGATGACCCTTTGGTTAATTAATGAATGCCTCCATTTTGAATTAAGTGATGATAATAAATTCTGAGTAATGCACGCCCATGAGTATTTCAGTCCACAACTCATTAAGTGGCCACAAAGGAGAAGAAGGATGGTGGGAGAATGATGCCTTGGGTATCATTGGGTTTTGTCTCTTTCGACCCATGATACAAAAAACTCAAAGAGGCTGCTGCTGCAGGTCTTATTTGAGATGGTTACTCACGTTAGTCAGTCTCCATCATTTACAGCTTTCGCAAAACCCACTGGAAAAAACACTAAAATGCTTTAGAGTGAAATTACAGAGAAAATGCTAGGTGAAGGTTCACCATATGCTGTGTCAGTGTTTTTTCCTTCCTGTCCACGATGTCAGTAGACCTGAGGGCAGATGTGGATTATATGGTTGAAATGCTTCCATCAACATGCATTTGAAGGTATAATAAACGGAAGTTAATGAACTAAACTAAAGTTTTGAGAGGTATCAACATTTTAGGACATTGCTATCAGCTGACGCTGAACCCTAACCTTTAACGTACCTTCATTGCTAAAAGTGGTCTTAATTATATGCAGAAGTTCAGAAATGATGTTCTGAAACAGAATTTGGTATTGTAAACAGATGGTATTTACAAGTCTTACATTAATTTAGTCTTTAGTGCAATGAAACCTGAGTAGTGCAAACAATAATGAACAGCGAGTTAACTAAGTAAACAATGAAGTGGGGGGCTAGAGCAATTCAGTAATTCAGTCAGGTTGTGGAGTAGCCAAATGAAATTTGGAATTATTGTTAAGTTCATATCACTATTGATCATTATTGTTTTTTTTTATTTATGAGAAAAAAACACTAAAAATGTTTTACGTAACTTCTGATGTGTTGCATCATGGTAGCTAAAGCAGCACAGCAGTGACTACTGCTGTTTCTGCACATTTGAATGGGAATGGTGAGGTGCTGTAGTTTGGATTTTGCTTTTTTTTTGCCCAATGCCACAATATCTTATGTGCATAAACTTTACAGATGGATTTTCCAAATGTGCAACGCAAAAAAATCAGAGGGTTTATTAATTTAATTTACATTATATTGTTAATTGATTAAGATATCTGGAGAAATAACTTTAGACTGACAACACTGATATTTCTGTTTTATACAGACATTAAGCGGCACTATACTTCCTTTATGGAAACAATGTTGAAAATTTGAACAAGATTTGCGACATCATTTACAAATGCAAATGAAACTTCAGTAAATAAAAGGAAAATTAAAAAAATGTGCTTGCACAGAATCCAGATACATACGGCCGCAGAATTAAAGCTATATGAAAAAAATTATTCAAAGACTATGTTATAATGAGAACATACAACAGTGACAAATATTTATTCCAATTGGCTAGTATTTGCATCAGGGTCTGGCATTTTTACATGGAGAAATATGAACAGTTACTCTTTTCGACTCCAGAAAATGTTTTCTTGCTACTCTTAACCCTCACAGGAGCCATTTTTTTCTGTGTTGCCTCCTTTCATTACCCACCAGATCACTTTTACTCATACCATCTTCCTCTATTTCCTCTCACTGTCCGTCTCTCTCATCTAATCCTTTTTTCTTTCCAGGCCTCCCATATATTAACCCCTTATGGTTATCCACATTCCATGATTCCAGTCCACTTGCTCTCTCCTTTGATTTTGGCAAGCATGTCCACCAACATGGAAGCCTGAGAGGTCGTAATTCCACCTTTCACTGGACAGGATGGATTTTTTTAAAAGCCATACATGCATAGACATATTCAAAACACAATATATATTGACAACTTCATTGCCTATCGTTAATGGGTTCTTTTATATTCCATATCCGTTCAAGGAGAATAAAGGTTGTCCCCTATCAGCATGCAAAAACGAACCAAAAAAGAAAGATATTCATGAGTATATATTGGTCACTGTGAGAATGCAAACTATTAATTTAGAAATGATGACGCAGAAACTCCCACACATGCCCTGCTCAAACACATGCAAGAGATTTCGAACACAGACCACCATACAGGCATTTCTTCATTCAAGGTAGTTTGGAATTTGCTGCCCCCTGCTGAAATTTATGGAATAACCTCACGTCAGACTGAGGAGATTTTCTTTTTTTAACATTTTGTGCAGACATATACTTTTTTTCTTAAGAAGCAATACTGTCACTGCTGGCTAAGATTTAAGTAGAGAGCTCTAAAAGTAAATGAAATCTGATTTTTTTTTAAAAGATGTTTTATTAACTTCTTCATGAAATTTTAAAGACCATTCTTAGTGGAATCTCATTTTGTGAGAAGATCATATTAAGTCTGTGATCTCGCTGTTTTTTTTCTTTTTTTAATGATTCCCTTGTTGGAATTCAATATAAATTAGTCAGATGTACTGACCGGCCTCAGACATTGCTGATATCAGCTTCACTGCATCACTGACTTTCTTTTAGCTGCATTTTCTTCTATAGAACTCTGCCTAATTAGATGTGGTCATCATACTAGACACAAATGCTGGTTTTAGTCTTTTTGTCTTTCTATCTGCTCCCCTCTGTCTCCTCAGCTTGCTTTTTAACCATTGTTTCCCTCTATTCCTCCAGTTCTCTCCATCTTTCTTCTATCTGATAATTACTTGGTTACTTTTGTGTTCTGCCTCTGGGGTAATATCAGCAGAACGTGATATAATTTACATTAGATTAAACCCACAAAAAACACAGACTCTTATGTGAGATTGCTGCACAGTAGTATCTAACTGTCAGAACATACAAGACATAATGGAAACAAGAAAAATATTCGCAGGTAATAAGGTGATGTGGTTGAACGTTAATTAGGCCGTCCATCCTTTCACAGTAATGTGATTTTCTTGTACATTTATTTTCTCTTTTCACTCCCTATCAGACGATGAGGATAAGAATCTAGGCTGATGTGATCTTAAGGCGAGGCTGTCTGTTGACCACAGTACACTGTTTCTATCTTGGCTTTGTCCTGAAGCGCTGCTCCAGAACACTGTGCGTGACTCAACTAATCTGCCCACTCTAATAATAATGAAAGCAAGAATGCGATATCTCTGTTAAACTCTTTATTCTGGATTCTTCGGTGCACCACAGTGTGTTTGGTGATCTCTCGTCATCCTCCATCACTTCTGTATCTGTTTGCATCTCTATAATTACTGTCTCATACTTAATGTGCTCCAAACCTTAGCTTTTTAAAAGAGGATGTAAAACTTTTTTATGTGTTACTGCTTTTAATTAAGTTAGTTTTTCTAGTTTTTCTCTTATTTTGTGTACTCTGTGTACATTGATGGTGATGATGATGTTTTTGATGACTGATGATGACGACGATAATGATGATGCTTATGTATTTCCCGATGATGTCTGTCTACCTCATATATGTATTTAGTTGTCTGTCTTTTAGCATGTTCTGTTTCTATATCCTTTACTTTTTGTTTTAGGTTCCTGGATGTGGGATATGCTGCCCTGAAAGCACAAACTTTGGCCACCTGATAAGAGTCATTGATTTTTAACAACTCATGTATGTTTAACACAGTCTAGTCCAGGGATGTCCAAAGTCGGTCCGAGGGCCGCTCTCCTGCAGGTTTCAATTTGTCCCACTTAAACAAAACTGACTCACATTAAATGGCTCCAGCAGCCTATTAAGTTCTGCATAGTGATTAATTAATTTGAGTCAGATGTGATGGAGCAGGTATACATGGAAAACCTGCAGGATTGTGGCTCTTGAGGACAACAGACATGCAACAGTTTTTGTTTGTCACAGAGAGACATCCCCACATTCCACTGATGTTTTGACAACATTACTGTAGATGGTGGAATCAGTCTTACATTGAGGAACATCATTATAAAGTTCCTCCACTATCTGTAGACAGTTTTTGGTGGATTTCTAAACCTCTGCAAAGCTTTTGCTCTGAGAGATTCTGGTTATCAAAGGTGGTTTTTATTGACCTGTTCTAACTGACAACATGAAAACAGTTTAAAGCTAACACAGGTGAGCCCATTGCTTGCATAAGCTGGTTACTTCTTGCTAATGTGTAAACCATGAAACTTTTATTAGCTTGGATACTTTATTCGAAATATATATCTATGGTAATGAAACTATGCTGCTTCTGATTTCAAATCACTGGACCCTTTCAAACCTTAATCACTCAATACATTTACAAAGACTAAATCAATACTTTAATTCCAAGTCCTATTAGAATCAGTTTTGAGTATAATTTTGCTTCTATCAGTTATGCAGCAGGCTACATATTTCCTTAATCTCCTTATCTTTCTGATAGGCTGTTTACTTGCTGTAGCTTCCAGAAAAACTTGACTAAGGCTCTATCATCTAACATATTTCCTAACCATCAGAGAAGGAGCTGAAAAAACATTCCTCCCCAAAAGGAATTTTACTTTTCATGTACAGCGTGTGCCTTTTAGCTCTGGATTTGATAAAAGTTTATCTCCACAGGGAAAAAAGCTGAAGCAAAACATAATTTTACAGTACTTGAGAGAGACTGATTTTCAGTTTAGAGAGCAGTTTGAAGCTATTTAATATTTGCACGGCAATCTGAATGGCTTTTTCTGTGGTCTAGAAACTTTGTTTAGCTGATAAAACATTATCAGAAGTTTTCAAGGAGCCACATAGGGACACACGGCCAAAAGGTTTACTCCATATTATGTACCTGAGCTAGTGCAGGTGTCACTTAAAGAAATTAAAGCAGATTTTGATTAGTAGCTATGCTACGTGTGTGTAACTGCAAACGTCCTCACACATACGCAAGATACTCACTATGCACATAAGAAGGCTCACAGACATATTGTTTTGATAAGGGATTTCACCAAATCTTTAGACAGCTGATATAAAAGCCCTTAACCATACAACTTATCATCTCAAGGAATCTCAATCCGTCCATCAGTCTGTTCTTCCCTAATCTCTGCAAATACTGCTCAAATATATTTCCCTCTCAGTGGGTGTGATGCTGGGGAACCAAGTGATTGTACTGTCAATTCTGAAGATATTCTGATAAGGGATGGCCACATTATAGGATTCCTCAGGTTTTATGGGTTTATGGCTCTGAGGTTGTAGATTATGTGATTATGTGCATTGCACATGACATCACTCTAACAGCGGGCATATGCAAACCAAGAGAAAAAACTGATGTATCAAGATGTGTTGACGTCTGATGATACAGTCTTGAAAGCCTCAGTTGTGATTTTGGGGATTCAATTGGAGAGAGGTGTAGTTATTTACTGTAAATCTATGGACACAACCATGATATGTGAATCATGTGTGACAGAAAAACCCATAAAAGTTTTTAGAATCAAAATCTCTTTTTAATAGCAAGAGAAGGTTTTGACATTAGTCTTAGTTTCCTTCCCTCTAAGTCATAGCTTGTCTAAACCTACAGACCAAAGACATTACTTTTGGGCAGATATTGTAAACCCAAAAAACATTTTCTTATCACACAACATAGTTTTAATTCATACCAAAAGAACTTTAATTGATTGTTTTAGATTTAGACTTCAGTTTATATTAAAGCAGATCTCAGTACTTCTCGGTTTGTTTACCATGCAGTGCGCACCCCAAAGCTGAAGGGGGAGCTCTATAGTGAAAATAAGCAACAGATCAAGCAGACTGTTGTAAAGCAGAGGCAGCTTACGTATGTGGTAAAAGTACATATCAAATTAGTATAAAAGCCAAAAACTAATCGCAGACGAAATGTGCATTTCTGCTGATTTACAACCTGCGGTATAGCGGTAGTCTTGTGTATCACGAGACTTCCAGACCTTCAAAGTGGTCCAGGGTCTGCTTAGCCTCTCAAATAGCTGCTTAGCCTCTCAAATGGCTGCTTATTACAATGCTGCCGCATTGTAATAAGTGTGTAAAGAAAATGGATGGCTCGAAAAGCCAGCACGACATATTAAATATGCAATACTTACATACTAAAGCAAAAAAATAAAAAAATAAAAAATTGAAGAGATTCTTGGAACTAGTATAACTTGAATAAAAAGATCAGTACAAACTCTTTTTTTTTAACAATATTTATTCTTAAAAATGAGTAAACAGACAATTCATGTGTCTTGTGAATACCAAAATGTGTGTAGAGCAGTATAGAACAGTAAACACTTTTAATTATATTTCTATAACAGCATCTTTTGAGGATATCAAAAGTCAAAACAAATTATGTATTTTTTTTTTATTACAGCAATCTTTTAAAACATCTTTCATCTCAAGAAATAGACCACAAATTTCTACAAAGAGATGTAAAAATATACAACGTGATCAGTGTTAAACAGCAGGCTATAACTTCGAGTGCACAAGGCTATGAACTTGGAGAAACATCTGTGAGGAGGTGATAATGTCAAAACACACCCACACCAGAGGGACCAATTACTTGTTAAAGAGGATGGCACAGCTCATACAGGAGGAGCTTCAATCACTAAAAACTTCCGCAAATTCTCTCATTTCCTACTCGGTCATACATTTCCTTCATTTCCTCTTTGCCAGCTTTCTCTGCCTCCTCCTGAAAAACCATAATAAAATGTCTAATTCCCTCAGATGCACTCCTCTGATTACATTTTCATCAGGAAACACGGGAAAGAGAAGAAGGGAAGTGAAAGAGTTGGTCAGAGAAAGGAAGAGTGGGGAGTAATTTGAGTGCTTATGGTAAAGTGGACTGATCTGAACAATGAATCCAGCTCATTGTCTTCAACCATGTTATATTGCTGACAGGAACAGTGCTTTCAGCCCTGCAGTGGCTCGGACATTAAAATTGACTTTTTCGATGTCAAAAGAGAGGTCACAGAAATGCAAGTCAGTTGCAGGACTATTGCTGAGGCCTGTGATCCAATTATATGTTTTCATGGTTTTCTCTATGAAAATTTTGTGATCAAGCCAATCATAGAAAAGTAGCAGAATAGATTAGAGAGCAGCACGCTGAAAGATGCAGAGGTTCGGGCTGAGAGGAAAGGACAGTGAAAGAAAAGGGCCAAGGGAAGAAGGAAAATTGTGAAAAGAATGAGGATAAGAAGACAGATGAGGGTTGAAGTGCACATCTGATGTGCGTCCATCTTTCCCTCTACAGGCAGAGCAGGAAATAAAAATCCAGGGTTGGAGGCACGTCTGTCAGTCTGTGATAGGCTCAGCATAATTACTGTGAAATGACATATCCATGACTTAAAGGAGAGCGGCCAGAGGAGAAAGAGGTGTGTTTTAGTCTCAGCCTGCTGCATGAAGATGTGTAGCTTCAACCACAAAATGAAATATTTCTTAAAGTGTGGGGGACGGATTTTACATTGTTGAACCCCCCCCCCCCCAATTTTCTATTTTTTTAATTTGATCTTTACTTTTGCTGTAAATCTCCAAATTAGTTAGAATGGGTGGTGCCACATAAATCTGTCAACCGCTAAAATGACCTGAAATTCTTTACAAATATGATGATCCATAACCTACCGGAGTGAATAATTCAAAATCTGGTAAGCACAGCTTTTCGTCATGCTGATCTCTAGAGATGTATAAAAGTTCAACAGCACTCACAGTCACAGCTGGTTCAGATTGCATCTGAGTTTTCAATGGTAAAGTTCTTTGTATGCAACTAAAGATTTGACTATCAGGGGTATTCAAAGCCCTCAAATCACCTTAGCATTAAGACATTCTGCAGTATTACAATGGTCCCCAAGTTGCTACATCTTAGACAGTCATATTCGGGGGGGGTAGCTAGTACCTAAAACAGAGGCACAGCACTTTGTCAATAAATGTACAGTGTGAGCCTTGCACAACACAGCACACTGGTATTGTTTTAAAGGCACAGACTCTAGTGTGATCATCAACAACAAGGTACAGGGAAAATTTTAACCATTTAATGCACGTCATCAAACACATGTTCACGTATTAATGGTTATAAAAGGTGGAAACAGCTGCTTTAGTCACAACGTTAATTGAAAACAACAAATGTGTTATTTAAGGTTTGTGCAAAACAAAAGCAGACTACTCACTCATGTGATTTCCCCCTCCCCCCCATTTTTACAAAACAAAAATAGCATCATGATGGTAATTTATTTCCTGTTCTGTGTAGTGGCTGATAATGTTGTGGTGGTTTTCATTTGTTGGATTTTTTTCAAGACAACAAGTAGCTTGGTCGTTCAGTCAGGCATTCAGTTAGAAATGCGTCTCCTTCTCTGAAATAGTGGAAATTTTGCCATCAACTTTAAGTTTTGCGTCATTGGCATACGGACTGAGTGCAGCATGTTTCCCTCTCATTTTCAGGTCTGGGCTTGGAGTGGTCAGCTTTTTCATTCTCTGCAGAGAGTACAGATAGGAAAATTATCTTATTACTCCTTCGCTGACAGGTAATAACTATGGAAGAAACCACCATGACAAATGTGTGTATCTAAAAATGGAACTTTTTCAGTTTTTGGCAGTAGTAACAACATAAAAATAAAAATCTGCTTTCTTTGTACTTTGACTGGAAATGACATAATTAGTCGTTCACAAACCTTGCAAATCACAAACCTTGCATTGTGTTTTTGTACCTTTGTGTCTAAAGATTTGTCAGTCAGTGTACGGTTCAGATTCAGTTACTTCACAAACTGATTCAGCTTCCATCTGTACCTTTATCTAACTTCAAATCCAAATGATAATGCATTCAATGTACCTCCAAAATGTGTAGAAGTAACCTATCTGATAATGCCCTCCTAAGGTGTCTTGTCAAAGGACATGACAGCTGACTGGTGTTACTGAATGACCTTCCCTACCGCCTGAGCCACTGCCCACATTGGAATATAACCATGCAATGTTGATTTAATTCTAGATGTGTCCGTGTTTCACTAATTTTATCGCTCTTTTCATCAGTGTGTCATAGGTCTGCTGAACCCCTGAGGTCTATGCCGATCATCTTGCAGCTGAAAAGTGAATGTGGTTATTTGATCCTCCTTCCAGCAATGGTAGGAGATCAAACGGCTGCATCACATATTCTCAGAAAACTCGTGGAGACATTACAACTGCTTCTTCGGGCTCATTCATTTCAAAGTATCACAGGGAAATCTCCACGTGATTTGTTCACATCCATAAGAGCTGGCAGGTAATAAAAAGCACAGCTTTAAGGACCAAAGAGTCTCCAGTATGTTGTTTTTGAGAGTTATCTTTTTTTTATCACAATCTCTGACACTTTCAAATATTGTTTTAAACACAAAAACAGAAGTATATAATGATCGAGGCCTGCACTTTATTTCTTTCCTTGCAAGACGTTGACACTGTTCTCAGACAGGAAAGCAGCCATGAGACAGGCAGCCATCTTACTTCACAAAAGACTAACTGAGGTTCAGGTAGAGCGGTGAGGAAATGTATGGGAAGCCAAAATGACTGTCTGTCAGGTACTGACCATTTAGACTAGTGTTTCCCAACCTATTGTCCTGGAGCACCCCCTTCACGCAATTACTAAAAGTCATGGATCCCTTGTCCCAACCTGTGCTGAAACCATGCTTGGTTTAATACTTTTGAAAGTGAGATTTTCATCATAGATAAAGGATCCTGTCCTTCAATAAAGCCAAAGTCAAATTTATAACATAAAGCCTTAGTTTTTTCTTAAAACAAGGACAATATGTGGGCATTAATTTTAATGGCTCTGAATGATTTAAAGACACACTACATACAGTAACAAATACTACTTTCTCAGTGACGTGCCCCCTATTAACAGCTAATTCAGCATCCATCTTGCGTCCAACCTGTAGTGTGAGCTCTCTCCAGACAGTGAAAAATGACTTGTCTTATCTTTTGCTGTTCTTTGGCTCGCCTTAGTTTCCTCTCTTTCTACGATAATGTCTTCAAATGGTGTATGTTCAATATGGCTATTGTCTTTACATTTTCTTGCTAGTTTATAATGCATGCACTGCATGTGACAGTTCTAAAGTGTGGTTTCTCAGCCACAGGGCGCTGCTGGGCTGCGACGGCTCAGAAATTAGCATAATAGATGTTGTTAAACGAGTCTGAAGATCGGAGTTTTGAGGTCATGAAATTATATAGTGGGTTTCTATGCCTCGGGGACTCCCTGTGGTCTTTGGGGGATCCCCTTGGGTGTCCTGGAACCCAGGTTGGGAAACACTGATTTAGACCACAGGTTTACCAGTCTTGATAAATTATTACTATAAGTATTAACAGTACTTCAACTCAAATTCCGTGTTTAAGGCCACTTGTGGAAGAGCACACTTTCAAACAGTGTGGTTTTTACCTCAGAAAAGGTGCCAGGAGTCTTCCAGATCATCCAGATAATCCCCAGTGGGATACACACCATCGAGGACATGGCCATGAACCAGCCGATTCCATAGCCCCAGTCAGGGTAGGTGTACACATTGTTGTACTTCAGAGGTTTGTATTTAATCAAGAAGAACAGGAAAATTCCCTGAAATACAGAAACAAATTCAGTTTTAAAATATACTATTACTGCGATTAGAAAAAGAAATTCATGATTTTTAATTAATATGACAGGCATCATTTGTTTAGTAAACTACTTCATAATTCAATTCAATTCTACTTTGACTAATAAAACCTATATAGAAGTGCCTTTGACCTGTGTTTTATATATCGAAAAAGGACCAGCTTCAAAAGCTTACAAATAAGTAACTAAATAAAAGTAGATAAAAATCAGTGTAAAGACATCCAAATATCCAAAATATCATGGCTCCTCCTCTCATCTCTTACCTTACATATTCCTTGTAATTAGTATCAAGTCACATAATGAAGCTTGATGCTCATTTAGTTAAATATGGTTCAAACTTAGACTGAATCAGACAAATATTGTGCTTGAAAAGTTGCTACCTTTTACTGTAAATATGCATAGATTCAAAGTATCAGAATAATTTACATTTCAAGGCGAACTTGGAAAGTTATATTTTAAATTTGATTGGAAAAAATAGCATTCTTCTAGCTGAGTACTATTTATTTATTCAATCATGTTCAAAATGAACACGATTACGCTGATTAGAAAGAGTTAATATAGCTAAATGCACTTTGATAGCATGTGGATAAGAATGTATTAACTAATATTTCATGAGGAAAGTTAATGACATCACTTATGTGACAGTGGCTGAAGGAGTCTGTTATCTTTTCACTGTAGCTTAAAGTTCAAATTCATGTAACCTTAAATGATGATACGGCAGCAATGAACTACTTAATATACCAACATATTAATGTTCTTACCAGAGCAAACAGCTTGTCTCCCTACTGTGGCTCATATCTCCTACTCATAATCCCTCTGTTGTCCGGAATCGGTCTAGCCAAGTGTAAATGAAAACAAACATGCACAGGCATGCACAAAGATAAACTATCCTTTCTTTCAGAGTAAGCAGATTTCTAGCATTTCCTCTGCTTTCCAAAGTACCTGCTTTGGTTATGATATCTGAAGGAGAGGGATGCAGTCTATGCTCAACTTCTTCAGTTTTATCAGTGCTAGAGAAACGTATTAGTCATCAGGAAAGCAGTTCCTTCTTTTTATTTCAGATTTATTTTTTCTTCTTTTTTTCCTCATTTTCTTTTGCTGCTGCTGAAGTGATATGTGACACTGTCCAGAGATTGTTTACCATCTCTTAAAGTAATGTTATTAACTAAATCTAAATGGTTTGTTGCTTTTTGTTGTTAACTCAAATGTACCACAAAGGTTTTGGTAGTTGTTGGTGTGATATCTGTTAACACAATCAACAAGATACAAGAAAATTGATCAGTTTTCTTTAGTTTTCACATCAAAGACATTTTACCTCAGTAACTAACTAAAGAGTCAATAAAGGCACATGTCTGATGAATCAAAGGCTTGAATTTCTGCTAAAAAAAAATGCAGAAATTGCATAGCAACATCTCAGCAAACAAATAACAGACACTTATTGTAATTGGTCCTAAGCTTAAATAATCCGATCAGAGTGTTGATGCTTGGAACATCCTGCTTTCCACCACACATGTGACATAAAAAATCAGGAGACAGAGGTGAAAGTAAAGCATGACAGTCTTTGCCTGGACCTTATCTTTCAATCAGATCTTAGGCCTAATGAGATTTTAGGTCGAGTGTGAAGAATAAATATAGATAGAATATTGCAGACCTTGGGTCAAGCCAATTGTTTATAGGAGGCTATTGTATTTTAAGATACTTCTGCAGTGGCTTTTTTGTCAGAACCAGTAGCTACATCCGTCTTTTAAATTTGACAAAATCCCTGTACACAGACTGGTTACACATAATTCAAGGTTCTTGTCAGCATTTAACATATATTTATACCTTCAGAATGAGCAAAAACCGATATTTCCTACTAGTTTGAGGCCCCAAATCCACATAAGCTTATCCATCCAGTAAAGAAATCTAGATCTGCCTAGATCTTTCTCGTATCATTGCTGTGCTTATCTACATGTTTTCTGATATTTCTATATTGACTTTGTACTCACAGCACAGATGCCTGGGGTTAGGATCATCCAGCACCATTTGATGAAGAAGATGGGTTTGTAGCCAATCATGTCCTCTATGTTTAAGTAGAATCTGTCGCTACCTGAAAGGACAAGGAAGTCAAAAAGTTCTCTAACTATCATCAAAATAATGATGTAATTGATGTTTGTTGACAATTTATGCCAGTTTAACCAGTGATACTGACTTGGTGTGAACAAAATCAAACCTGAAATTCCATATCAAGGGAGCCAAAGGCATTCTGTGATGTTTGATGCTACAATAGTTAACAAACTGACTGCTTTAATTAGGCAAACAACAACATCTAGTGTATGTATCCCTCGTATGCCTTATACAGTACAGTATATTGTAAAATCTATATCCCATGTGTTAGTGGCCATTCTCCAGCAGAGGGCAGAAAATAAATAGTATTCAAGCAAAGAGGATACAAGGGGGATAAAACTGGGCACAAGGTTTTGTACAACTAATACAGTTGTCTTTTTTCTGAGCTTACAGTAATCAGCAAACAAAAGGTGTATTGTTTTAAATTAACAGAATGACAAGTCAAAGCTGTTTTGACTCCTCTTAGTACCTGTGAGGAAACATATTCAAGGTAAAAATACCATCTTACCGTACACCCAGCCGATACATATGGACTCAAATATGGCCACAAATAGCAAACACATCCCGCTGGCAGCGTATGCATCAAACAGCTGAAAGACGTACATTCCTCCCTGATGAGACAAGACAGGTGTCAGTTCCCTGCCACAGCAAGTGTATGAGAATCATTTGGGAGGGAGATATGGAGTTAATCGGGTGCGCTCAGTAATCCATGCCAGGGATTTCATGTCAAGGATTAATATGGGGAACAAAAACATAATAATTATTTATATTGAGTGCTTCTTTTCAATACTTAACACTGAAATACTCTAATTGATGCTACAAGCAACAGCTGCTCAGTAAGACTGGAAACATTAGTAAGGCCTACTAAATGTGCAATGCCATGTAAAATCAATTAATACAAAGCAATGATTTGTCCATCTCACTAACAAATATTGTAGTTACAATAGAGCATAGCACATCAGATGATGAAAGAGAGAAATTTGACCATGTCATTTTGACTTTTATGTCAATCAAAAATAGCAGTTGCTGGGTAAAAATGAAGATCAAGACACTGGCAAGTGCAGTTTTATAAAACACAAAACACAGAAAAAGTATGCTATTACAACAATGTCTTAAATTTTTTCTGTGTTTCATGGTCATTATGGACAATAGAGAAGTGCAGTGCATTGTAAATTACAGTGGGGGTGCATGGAGCGCGGTACATATGGTGGCATGAAAAGCTTTAAGTTGATGAAGGAAATCTTGATAGTGTGAGTAACTTGCTTCTCTTCCACTACTGAAAAATAAAGGCCCAAAAAGCCAAGCAAGGATGCTGATGTTACTCATAACTTCAGACTTCAAGGACTGGAAACAAAATTTTGGAGTTGCAAAAACATCCATCACAAAATACATTTATTTTTAGACAATCAGTTATTTCTATCAGTTACAAGGACTGATGAACAAAATGTACCTGTCTGGATGCATCTCAGACTGATGCGGTGAAAATGAAGAAGTAGTAGATGAACATCATGGTGAAGACAAAGATTTGTGATTATATGGTGATGATGATGATGATGATGATGATGATGATGATGATGATGATGATGATGATGATGATAACAGTGATATAGTACCTACATAGAAAACAATATATATTTATTCAAGATTAATTCTAATGAGAAACACAAAAAATGCTAATGAGGTTTAAATGCAATAGTTTAAAAGAAGATGAGGGCTGTAGCAGTAAAATGTATCACAGATATCATTTTTAAAGTAAGAAACTATTTAGCATGTAATTATTTAGATAGTTTACATGCAAGCTGGAGAAACTATCTAACTCTTTAGAAGTACACACAGCTAGGAAACTCTTCGACATATGGCTGAGTTTTACCTCCATACACATGATGAGTCCTATGAAGAAGGAGACTACAGACATGCCAAGAATCAGCAGCTCCCTGCGGTAGCCTCTTCTGAAAGTTTCCGGGTACATGTCCACCACAGCTGTCACTAAACTCTCCACACACACAAACTGACAAAAAAATAAATAGATAAATAAACAAATAAATTCACTTTAAAAACATTATCGTGATGGTATGATAATTTCCTAAAATCATAAAAGGGGTTTGCAGCAGTAGAGTATGTAAAATCTGAAGGGATCCTTATTAGCGAAATTTAATGACAAATAAAAGGGAGACAAATTATGGGTGTGGAACCAATCATGACAACACTTCGGGTTAAGTTCAGTGACGGTAATGAATTAACCTGCAAAGTCTGCAATGACAAAGCCTTCCTAGAAAGTGTGAAATGTTGATCTTCTCTATTGAAATGATACAAATGACAAATTTATGCATGTAAAAATTTCCTTTGTAAAATAACACTCATTGTATTTTAGAATTATGTGTGTTAGGAAATACAATTATGCTTAGTAATGAAACAGCAGCTTAGTCAAGGACATTGGCTGGAATGATCACATTGTTAGTTTTGGACTGTGCTGTATCAATAATTCCAATTATTATTGAGCACAGTGATAAAAAAAGATTATTAAATTACATTCCTGCCTTTTAATTGTTCGGGGTGTTTTATACAGCAGGAGTTTTACTGCTGAATTTAGGGGATTAAGAAATATAGATAGTCATTATTATTTATATAATGAGTCCAGTGAAACTAACTTCACCATGCACCTACAGTAATATGGTCAGGTAAGGCGAGCGGAAAATATTACTCAATTAATTAAACGAGAATGTATTCATTAGAAATAAGGAAAATTTACTTTTATTAAGGACATTGTTTTAAAATCTGCTGGTATTTGACATTTTGGCTGTGCATACAGTACATCAAAGAATGTCTGCACGCTAGAAATCTGTTTGTTAATATTTTTATTAGGCCTTTCTTAAGTCATTGTTTGATTACAGTGCTCATTGTCCAATTGCAAGTTTGGTTGTTTAGTTGTCAGGAGGTAGTGATATCGCTTAACATCATTCTAGTTATCAGTCTGAAAGTGAGTGAAGTTGATAGAAATTCTGTGTAGTTTGTTGGTGTCTTGGGTCACAGTTGTTAATGATTGTAATAAGCTTAATGTGTGTGTGTGTGGAGTTTTTTTCCCAGCTGTGTTACCAACCTGACTGTCCAAGCCAAGAAAGATCAGCATCATAAAGAAGAGGCAAGCCCAGAGTGGAGACAGAGGCATCATAGTTACAGCCTTGGGGTACGCGATGAATGCAAGGCCAGGACCTGTGTGACAAAAAAGAAGCAATACATATCACTATCACCAGACTTCTTGCAGAAAACGATAACAAATGAAAGAGCAATATTCACAATTTGCTACACTAGTGGAACGACACTGACAAAGAGAGAACAACCTCTTTAAAAAGGGAAGTAGAGCAGTGGCCTTGGTAGATAAAGCTCTATCCACATCTGGTTGATGTGTTCTCATTACTGCATTATGTTACTTCTCTAAAAAGACAAAGTCCCATACTGACAGAAAGAAATGGACATCTTGTAAGCTCATGGCTTTACATCCAAACTAATCAAGGTTATGAACTTTTGTTGATGACCCTGACCTGAATACTTTATACAAGAAAAAAAACAGTTTTCTAAACTTTCCACTCTGACAATATGGATTATTCGTTGTATATTAAAGGGGTAAAATGCTTGTTAAAGAAATTTAAAAGAAAATTTTCCACAAAAATGAACTGAGCAAATAGTGAAGTGAAGGGCTACCTGGACCAATCATTAGGCTGACTGACTCAAAATAAAAGGTGATGCCTTTTATTGTGAATTTTAGAAGCCGTTTTTGGATAGTCCTGCTATAGAAGCGCATTATGTGAAGTATTAAGCTCCACCCTTACTGTAGCCTAAGACAAACATCTCAAATCTTTTGCTCTGCCACATTCACTGAATCATTCATGTAGATTTGAATAAATCATAATGCAGTGGTCTACGAGGTGAGTAGTGTGGAGTTATATAAGTGGGAAACTCTTTCCATTTTAGCACAATGTGAAGGATGAGACACAAAAACTTCGTTTTCTAGTCTATTGCATATGCAGTCTGCAGGATGGCACAGACACTCTGAAAGTTGGTGGAAACTTTGAAGTAAGAGCACTTTATTTACTGCATTTCTCTTACCAGATTCTGCCACAGCCTCGATGGGGACATTTTGCTCATAGGCCATGAAGCCCAGAACAGAGAAGATGGCAAAACCTGCCACAAAGCTGGTACCACTGTTCAAACAACACAGCATGATGCAGTCCCTGAGGGGTAACACAGAAAGAAAACGCATAAACATCTCAGCTACTGTCAGAGTTAAACACAAAAGCTTTTTGTCCCATTCAGTCTCATTCATAGAAATGTTGTACAGTGGATAGAAATAAACATCATATCTAACTATAACAAGAAAGTTTTATTTGTATGTGTTTGGCTTTTATATGAAAATGTATCTGATAGTAAAGTCAAGAAAAAAAATATATTCAAATTAATTCCTGTATCATCTACCAGTGTTACATGTCCATCCTTACCTGTAGCAGTTATTGTCATAGGCATTGTAACTTCCAAGAGCAGTGAGACATCCCAGGCAGATGGCATAGGAAAAGAAGATTTGGGTTCCTGCATCCACCCATACCTAGTGTTTGATAGATATCCAGACAAAGTAAATGTAAACATAAATACTAAATTAACATTGCCTTTGTGTTTCAATTGGTGTGGTGTGTGGGAGTTGGCCAGGAGACATCCTGAACAGATGCCCGAGCCGCCTCATTTGGCTCCTCCTGATGCAGAGGAGCTGCGGTTCTACTTTGAGCCTCTCCCGGATGACCAAGCCCGGCCACCTTGCTGAGGAAACTCATGTCAGCCGCTTGTATTCGTAATCCCATTCTTTTGGTCACAAGGAACGTAGATCGACCGGTAAAATAAGAGATTGCCTTTACGCTTAGCTCCTTCTTCACCATGACAGACCGCTGTAGAGTCCGTATCACAGCAGATGCTGCACCAGTTAACCTTCGCTCCATCCCCCGAAATACTTGAACTCCTTACTTGGGGCAGGACCCTCACTCCCAACCCGTAGATAACATTCCTCCTTTTTCTGGCTGAGGAATACGGTCTCAGATTTGGATCCTGACCACTTCACACTCCACTCCAAATCGCTACATTTAGAGGTGGAGATCACAGCCCAAGAGAGCCAACAGGACCACATCATCTGCAAAGAGCAGAGACTTGATCCTGAGGCCACCAAACTGGATCCCCTCAGCACCTCGGCTGCGCCTAGAAATCCTGCCTATAAACATGGTCCACCATCCAGCGGCTCAGGAGTAGGAAGCATTTAATGTACTGTATGTGTACATGCAAGTCAACACTGGGAACTTAAACATTCGAACAATAAGTTTTATATTAAGAACAGTTTTATTATGAAAATGTTCATCAATCTTCTCATCAGCTGTCAACATTTTCCTTTTACAATTATATGTTGCAATGTGTAAGATCAGACTTTATCTTATTCAATGAAATTCTCCTTCCCATCATCCAGCTCTCCAGTCCTAGTGTAATGATAAAATAATGGTTGAACTCAACTGTATTTCCCCCTTTTGACAGGTGGAAAGTGCACCAGCATGAATTATTAATTAAAATCCTAAAAGCAGACACAGTCTTCCAGTAAATAGTCACACAACATTTCACTTACTCCCTCGCTTTATACTGTTTGGTTGGATTAATGGAGCAAAAGGGAATGTTTAATTAAGCACTTGTTTTTTACCTATCAGATTTAAATCAATATCTTTATCAAAATTATATGTTATTTGAGTAAAATTTTGATTTAATCTCTCACTCATCTCTTAAACATTACAGTTTTTTACAATTGCTTACACACGATTTTGAAATCAGGGCTTGGAATTTCAAAACACTACACACAATTAGCACAACCACACACACAATGTGGAAAACAGTTCAGATCCTGTGCAAATGAAACACTGTTGTAAAAACTACGCACACATTTATAAAAACCATGTTGCCATATGAAACACACACATTTCATAAGGCTTAGTTATGTTTGGACCAGTTACACACTGCTGTGTTTGACTGAAAACACTTTTGGCAGTTCTACCTCTGGTGTCTCAATCTCAGTTATATCTTTGGCAATTCATCATATATAGCCTAGAAGGCTGTGTTGTGGGTGAACGCGGATGTATACCTAGACCAGAAAGCTCAGATGTAGCTGAAAAAAGCGGCGAGTAGAAAGCTGTAAGCAGCCTAACATGGTGTTAAGTTCTGACAGCTCTGTCTCCAGCAGTATCAGCTGGTATTTAAATAAATATCACAATCCTCTATAATGTTAGTGAAAGACCCTAAATATGAAAGTAGCAGAAACTCCGCGACAGAGCGGTTAGCAGTTAGCACTTAGCTTCTTCAGGTCCCGGTGCTCCTCTGGCTGCATCGCTACAGAGTGATTGCTCTACAAAACCATGAGACTGTTGTAATAAGAGGTGAGTGTCTTTGTGTGTTTATGTGTCGTTTCCAACAAAAGCTAACAGGGTCAGGTCAGTTCTAATGCAGTGTAGGGCTGGTTAGCTTAGCCTCCTGTATCGGAGCGCATTGTCTGAACGTTCCTGCATGTGTGTTGATGCCTGATGCACGTTCCCAGTACTGAGCCTCTTGTATGTTTTAGTGGATCAGCAGCCAGCATAGTTTCTGTGTGAGGGATGTTTACATCGGCGGATAGGTGGGGAAGCTCCCGAACTGCTAGAGACCCAACATCATTCAGGAGACTTGACTGGATTTATTTACCTGTTTAGCAGGACAGTTTTAATTTATATTGTGTATTATTAATAAAAATACTGCCAGTGTGACCCAAGGTGGATTTATGTTTTTTGATTACTTTCTTGATAAAAGTGTATGAGGCTATTTATTAATTTAAATGTTAAGTTAACTTATGATGCTGTAATTGTTGATTGACAACTAGAAATGAGGAACATTATACTAAATTAAATGTTGGGGTTTTTATAATTCATCAAAAATTCAAGTCAAGAGTAACCTTTTTACTTCCAATTTTACTGGTTCTAAATATCAAATATCGGCCTGCATGATTACTAATTAGATTAATAATTAGATTGACTCTAAGATTGATGTG
>JAVQJG010188364.1:0-27436 GCA_036024015.1 Craterocephalus amniculus | reverse complement strand
TCATAAAAAAACAGAAGTTCCTGAATATATTTTGGACCTAAACCATTCAGTGCTTTGTAAACTAACAGCAGGATTTTGAAGTTGATTCTTTGACAAACAGGAAGCCAGTGTAAAGATCTGAGGACTGGGGTTATATGATCCACTTTCCTGGCGTTAGTGAGGACTCGAGCAGCAGCATTTTGGACTAACTGCAGCTGTCTGATGGACTTTTTAGGGGGACCTGTAAGGACAGCGTTACAGTGGTAAGTCTACTTGTAGCATTCTAAAAATAAATGCATGGACCAGTTTTTCTAAATCCTGTGGAGACATTAGTCCACTAATCCTCAATATGTTCTTTAAGTGGTAGAACATATCTACAAAAGATGTAAGTGGCAAAGAAAATCTTGAGACGACTTGATACGACTTCAGATAATGATTAACAACTCTATAAATGTAACTAAGGGCACCATACAGGATGTTTGTTCAAACATTTGTTCACTATAAATTCACCTTAGGGGTTGTTTGTCTCCCTGTCGTGAACAGGTGACCTGTCTGAGGTGTAGCCTTCCTCTCGTAGCTGCTGGGATAAACTTGCACAGGAATGAGTGGATACAGAAGATGGATGGAATACTGCCCAAATAAAGAATGAGTTTTTAACAAAACCTTTAAAAGTAAAACAACCAGCTGTGAGGCATTTTGGAATAAATTTGTCAGGGGCTTTTTCAACTTAACATGAGTTGCTTCAGCTAAGAAAAAAGAAACGTGAATAGCTATCCTAACTGTGTTCAGCTGTGAGTTACCAGTTTAACTTAGGTCCACACAACCTGGTTGAGTTTACTTAACTTTTTTTAAAAGTATAAAGGAAAAACAGCTGAAACCTGTAAACACTACTATTACTATTTACTAGGAAAGAATGTGTAGGGTAAGGAGCTCACGAGTTAATCCTGAGTGACATTTAGCTGAAACAAAGTGTTGGAGGGCACACATTCAGGATACATACAGGTGGAGGGTTGTGTGGCTCTTGCTGGATCATCCCCTGAAACAGAATCTGAAACAGAATTATACTGAATAATAAATTTTCTGTGAAAAAGCTCTGTGGAGAATGAGTGACATCTGTTGGAGATTTGGACAGATAGTGGTGCGTTGGACCAGGAACAATGGATCTGTTGTGAACCTCCTTGTTTAAGAGCAGGGGAGCGATGTCTTCTGTTATTGAAGTTGGACTGCAATCAGTTTAGCTCCCTGGTGGTTCATAGAATCAGCAGAGTGTGCTTTATGTTTTCAGCACTGATTCTGGCTGATAGGCTCATAGAAGATAAGCTGAGAGATGGTGAAGTGGTTGCATTTAAACATTTGTGAACTCATTCTGGACCCTGGTTTGAGTCTCTTTTTTTGCCCAAAGTATTTTAAGTTTGCATTTACAAAGAAGGAGAAGTGACAAGTGTGCAAAAAGGAAGTGGGATTTGTAAACTTATGAGGGAGAAAAAATTATGTTTAGATTAAAGTAATATTTAACTTCAACTTGGCAGTTATGGGTTTATTGTATAACTTTTCTTCCTTAAAGCTCCACTTTCCTGATTTGTTTGATGACACAGTGACATCTATTATGTGCATTTCTAGAGCTGTTGGCGGCCCAGCAGCGTCTGCTGCTGAGAAACCGCACAATATAACTTCTGGGATGCCGCCTGCCGAATTTCGCTTTGCACACGTGTTACCTGCTAGCGAGAGCATTTTTGTGCACACACCAGTGAATTCAACAAAGAAATGCAAGAAGACATTATCAGAGGAAGAGCTAAAGAAGAGCAAGAGTCAAGAAAATACAGTTTTTTATGGTCTGGTAGGATGCAGATGGATGCTGAATTAACCATCGATAAGGGGCGCATCACTGAGAAAGTAGTATAAGCTGAGTGGGGTCTCTTTAATGTCATTGCTTCTTTTATCTAATTGTTTCAATGTTTAAACCCACAACTCAAGTATTTAGATTTGTAAACCTCTACACAGCAAAAAATATTCATCTTTACTGAGCTGCAATAATAGAAGGTATGAGCAACAAGCTGGTTATCAGTGGAGCTTTACGCTGTTTAATTACCAGATGTATTCACTTAAAATCGGGACTGTCGAACTGCTTGGACATACAAAAAAACCTGCAATATTATAAAATCTGTAGTAGCAGAACTCGCCACGATGCAAACATATGTGTCTCTGACCTGAGGAAACAGCTTGGTTTCTTTAATCTGATCTATTTTCTCCACCAGGCTTTGATCCTCCGCTGCTGCTGAGTGTACATCTCTGAAACAATGCAGCCGTTGCGGGAGCACTATTGACTCGGCAGCGTGCCGGTTGTCCGGGCCTTTTTTGTCTCTCGGGAAGCAGGATCTATTGGGATGCTTGTTTGAGTCACCGGCTTGACCTTGCAACTGTGGGCGTTAATGATGCCACAAGGTTTCTATGGTGCTTGCGTGCATTCTGTTTGTATTCACGGTTGCCTCAGAGGGAGGAATAGAATATACAACCAAGACACAAAAAGACCAAATATGGTATGTGGATCCATTTTTATGGCTTGAATGTGTGCTGTACAATACAAAATGTTTATTCTTCTCCATATCTTAAAGTTTGTTCTTTAAAAAAGTTCTAAAAACTATTGCCTTCAACTGAGTTTTCTTTTTTTTCCCTCTACCTATGTGGTAAACAGATGCATTGCATGTGTCACACTGAGTTTTGCTGCCCCTTTTAAACTCTGTGACGAGATAGTGATTGAGTTGAAGCATTCTTTTATCTTCTGCTTGGTTCACTGATGAAGAGCTCTGCCCGTAGGCCTGGCGCTCTAGCCTAATTTGCTTTGGTAAGTGAGGCTGTACTGTTGGTCTACATGGTAATCACTCAGAGCTGCTACAAAATCCACCATCAGCATGTAGGCGTGCAGAATTAATGGTAGAATAACAACACGGAAAATCTTTACTTTGCCAACATACAAAGAACATCCAATCCAATCCAATAGATTAGCACTCATATTGCCAATGGAAATGATGGAATCTACCATATGCTGCCCTTTAGATTGTGCCAAGACAGCAAACAGATGAGTGAGTGAACTTGGTAAGATCAATCAAATCAGTCACAAATCAGTTGCACATGTGAGCACAGCTTTCAATAACACAGCTCTGATTGTTGGAGATGGCATATGGTGTCTTACTGGAGACAATATTGTCTAATAGTGTGCAAGGATAAGTGTTTGACCAATTCCCACCTCTCTGCCTCATCCAGCAGCTGTTCAAATACATGCAGAGATAACAATGTTAAACATGGATCCTACAACAAAATGAACCTACATAACAAAATAATTAACTTGTGATCTGAGTATAATGGCTTAATCAATCATTTTAAGCCCCTGTAGTTTCTGGTTTGCTGACTTGCTCACTCTTATTTTCCTGTAACAAAATCATTGTTTAGTTAAATATACTGTAGAGTTTTAGCCCATTTCTGTAAATCCTCGATAAAAAGCTACTCCCAAGCATCTGTGCCACAGGTAAACTCAGTGTTAATAAGAATTGAACAGGAATCCCTCTATGCATGCATGCTTCTCCAACTATTTGGAAATCCGTTTGAGCTACTCTATCTGATCCACTCCTCCCCACTTGCTCGCATACTGACAGCTTTACATGCTGACCTCAAATTACACAGTATAGCACACAGAGCATCACTCCATCGAACTTGCCTGTTTAAGTTAGCTGCAGTTATCTAATAGGATGCACTCTTGTTGGCAAGGAACATAGCCGCTTTCACTCATGCTGCTCTCTTAGTGTGAGAAGACATTAGCCTGGCATTGACACAAATACAAAGTGTTGACCATGCACCACTGTAGCATACAACCAGCACTTTTACAGAGGCCTTTGGTTTGCTTGCAGGATCAACACAGACATGTGATTTTCTGAAAAATCTTAATTGTTTTATATGCAGAGTTGACTGTATGAATGGTAAAATCAACAGCTTCCCTCATTTTTTTTTTTTTTTTAAATGTGGGAGCAAACTTGGCAGAGCAAATCCCTGATCCATTACCATCTGAGCATTGGAATGATATGATAGACAGCTCAATGTTTCTAACAGCAATTAATGAAAAAAAATCATAGACATGTAAGTAAATGCAAATCTGAAACTGTAACTGAATAGACATTAAAATTGTGAAAAAGCATATAGAAAGGATCTGTCAACTGCAAAGATTATATGTGTAATTTATGGATCCAACCTGGTAAATTTCTGAACTAAATGAAAATAGTCAAAGTTTTATTGCTTTATAAACTGGGGATAAACACCACATCTCAAATTATACATCAGTGTCTTAACTTCTACAATTTTCCAAAATCCTAGAGAAACTATTCAACAACAGATTAGATAGAAAGAGATGAATTGCACTAGATGAGAAGTTACTTTAGGGACAGCAAGCAATTTTTGAAGTGAGGAGAAAATATGTGCTTTAACATTGCTTCTGGTGTTCCCAGGTCAGGTTTTGGGTCCCAAATTATTTATGTCATACATTTTTAATGGTCTCAAAAGTATTAAAATTTTAGTTATTGCAGATGACACTAATATTTTTTATTCTAGCAAGAACTAAGCAGATACAGACAACTGTTTGATGGAACCAAATTATCTTTGAATCTAAATGAACAAAGAATAATGTAATTTGGCAATTGTAATAAACACTCAAGTACAGATACAAATGCATGATGTATATAATAAGTTCTTGATGGAAATAATAAACAATAAAGTATGTTGGAAATTACACATAAAACATGAACAATACAAATTGCCATCAAAGCACATTGTGAACCAGATGTTACTCCACATTCTGTGTTATTTTGACTGGGGGTTGTTTACTGGGCAGAGGTTTGGGGAAACACATATAAATCTACTGTAATTGATATGTGCTGGGTTCAGGCTGCAACTTTGTGGATAATCAAGCTCAGGATACAGGACAAGGCCAATATGCAAGTAGTTTCTTCAATCCCTATTGTAATTTTGTCCAGTAACTCTTGTCATGTATGGTGGGTCCCAGTCTGCCTCTTGTTACATGCTTGCTTGCGGCGCGTTATCTATTGCATGTAGTTGTGTAGATCAGTTTGCTTTGCTTGTTTTCCTTCTTCCTTTTTTTTGTTTTGTTCATTTACTTATCATTGCATGGTGTGTTGTCCTTTGGTTGGCAATTTGCTTGTTGTTATTAACTAAGTTTTTCATTCTTTGTTTTTTGTCGGCATCTTGGAATTAGAGGGACCATTTGTAGCTCATAGAGTTTATTTGGTGCAAGATTGACTGTGATTGCACAACTTGAGTTATTGTTTTTATAACTGTAGGCCTACTTTAATGTTTTTGCATAATAATTGCAAATAGCCCACTGTCTTTATTGTCCAGACCTAGCACAGCCTTGGGATTAGTTTTTTGCAGTTAGAGTAAATTGGTCCTGGGGCCATATTTCCCATGGCGTTGTTGGTTTCTCTTATGGAGTTCATGTTACTAACTACCCGTTCATGCCACACACACAAACAGCAGCAGTTTGCATCAGAGGCAACAGTGCCGGTGCTGCAGGATTGCACTGCGGCATCAATCTGATGCACATTTCCTCATGAGCGGTGGTTGGCGATGACTGAATTCATGGAACAAAATCTTTAAATAAAAAATGAACAATTTGAATGTTAAAATCACAACTATTGTTTAGATAAACATTTTCTAAAGAATCCACGTTCATATCTGTTACGTCTATAACAACTATGATGTTAACAGAACATGTTTTAGTTAGTTCACATTAAATGCTCTAGCCCGTCATATTCCAGTTATCTGCTCATGGCTACTGCGCTGCATCTGTATCTGCTTAATATTGGTCAGTGAAATCTCTTTTGTTGGCCCTCATCTTTCTTATTTGCCAAGGTTATTCACATTGTTTTCTTCTTCATCTTGCCACCTCGTCTTAAAATCTGATGTTCTTCATGTTTTTTGGCTGCATTTACATTTTGTCATATGCGCTTCCATAATGCAGTCCTTCTGGTCTCATTAAGATTTCTTTACAATATTTGTCACTTCCACTAATATTTTGATCACCATTTGTTTTCCATTTGCAAATGTCTCGCTTGCTCTCTTTCTACATAGCAAATCAATTGCTATGCCAAAGCCTCATTTGAATAAGGCTGTTTGCGCCAGTTATCAGATGCACTATCTTAGTAGATAACCCGCAAATTATGGAAACACAACAGGTGCCATTTATTTGCGGCGCAGATGCAATTTTTTGCTCTCTATTTGGGATCTTAGTTAATACTTGACAGTGTCAAGTCATCAAATCCAACCAATGACACTCTTTAAATAGGATTTTGAGGCCCTTGTGCTATCATTGACCAATGGAAGCATGCAGGTCAGAGCCAAGATTTGTACCAGCATCACGCCTGTTGCTTCCTCATTGGTCATCTCACTGTGTACATTACAGATAGGCTGCACACTAAGAAGCCCTACTCTTAACATAAAAATAATTTGTAGAAATTCTGCTAAAATCCTCAGCTGAGGCAGAAATAAAGCCAAAAAAACTTTTTTAAATTTAAAAATCTTTGCTGTACACTAGCTGGATTGATTACTTGATTTTTATTAGTTTTTTCCTTTTATTTCAATACATTTTTAGTTTATTTACTACATTATTACTTTTTGTTATTATTTGTTTTCATGTCTTATTTACAAGTTCTAAACATTCAATTCAGTTTGATTCAATCTCTGTGTACAGCATGATGAAAAGAGCTGCAATAAATCTTACTTTGTGGAATTAAAGTTCATCAAAGTTCCTCATATCCCCTGTAAAATTACAGAACAAATCCCAGTTTATTTTTTATCAGGCTCCTTTATTACATCATTGCTCCTCCCTTTCTGCCAAATACCAATAGGAGCGTTAAACTGATAAAATAATCTTTTTATAACATATGGTTTCATTTTATTCATGCATACCAGCTTATAAAATGCAAATATAAACAAAGAAATGTAGTCAGTGGTCCACAGCCTGTAGGCTATAGTAATATAGTAATTGTTCTTGTCTCCAGAGAGTTTTTATAACTCTGGTTCTATCAGTAGACACATAGCCCTCAGCCGAAAGAGAATAAACATGTTACTGTTGGTAATGAGAAATAATTTGATTCACTAATTTAATTGGATATTAATGCTTTAAAAAGTATGTATTGAGATTCATTTGGTGAAAAAGAGTAAAGGACTTGGCACTGAGAAATGAAATGTAGCTCAGAAAATGCAACAAGTTAATCAGCTACAATATTAAGCCCACCTGCCTTGTTTTGCGGGTCCAACCATGCTGTCAAAAGATATCTGAGCTGTCAAGACCGAAACGCAGAGCTTCTGGAAGTGGTGTCTGGCACTGGGACATTAGCATAGGATTCTCTGGAGGCTTTAGGTTGCTGGGTAGGCCCTCCATGATTCAGGCTTGCTCCCTCACATCTGCAGGATATTGAGTTTTGATGGGTGATTTATAGTTTTAAGTTGATATCTGACTGAATAGCTGGAAGCACACTCACAGTGACGGATTATATTGGATTCAGCCAATGCAGAGACAACAGAGACAGGTTTGCATGCAGCCCACTTACACTGTTTTACCCCCAGGAGATGATACTATGCATAATTCAAATGCTTATTGGTTAAAAGTTTGCTTGAAACAGAGAAACACACAGAGCACTGCAAAGACAAAAATCCATAAAAAACAGCAACAGCAAGCATGGACAAGAGGCTAAAACAATAGCACCACTGGACAGTTGAGAATATTTTCACAAACAGCTAGTCTATTGTGACCCCTGTCTTTTCCATGCCAGAGAAAAGCAAAATACAAAGCTAAGATTTTAGGCTGCTATGTTTTAAATATATTCAGGCTGCTAAGAGCTAGTTTCAATACTATCTTCAATGTATGCGGCCTGTTTATGTCACGTTTTTTGCAGTAGAGTAAGCAGGCAATTTGGGTGGCAGGTGATCAGTGAAAAATAAGGGCATGTGAAATTATTGGCTACCTTATTATAGCAACATTACAGCTAAGATTAACACCAGACTGTAACTCCCTTGGCCTAACTTCAATACCCTACTACCTTACTGTGTTCTGCAGAAAGATTTTGTATTTTCCTTCTACAAATTTCCACTCATTCCTGTTACAGATGCACTTTTTTCAGGCATCAGCTTATCACAAACTCCACCAGGTACTACAATAAGCACAGAGCTAATGCATGGATAATTTAACTCCACACTGACATTTGTGTTGGTATAATTTTTTTTACTTTCTAGTAATGTTAGATAGGTTGGTTTGGATTATTATGTAACATTTTAATCAAACCTTCAAATGGACAAAATACCAGTTAAATCATTATAAAGCCTGAACACAACAGCTTGGATTAAGATTTTCTACAAAAAATCTTTCCTTTTTCAAATTATCCATTTTGCTTTCCAGTCTCCAACAATATTGAAGGCTACTTTGCTTACTTTCCTTTCCTTAATTTCATTTCTTTACTCTGTCATACAAGTATGCATGAAATCCAGCTCTCCAGTCTTTTCTGTCGCTCTATGAATCTGTGTACCACTACACTGCCCCCCTTTATTCTTTTATTATGTATATTTCCTAGCTTATGATTGCTACATGGTGTGCCCATCAAACTAAACTCCTACCCACTGCTGAGCAGCAGCACTTCTCCTCATAAGCTAGAAAGTTTTTATTTATTTCTTCCATAATTACTTTTAACCTGAGTTTGGCAGGTGTTAATTTAGAGACCTGTTCACACGCTGTATAATTACAAATTCTATACGAACACTGGTTATGTGGTAGCCCTTCATGTTAACATGGTGCTTGTTAGCAGGTTGACAGTCAGCTACGCTCGTCCGCTTGGTAATGTATGAAACTGACAGTTTATTCTCAACTGAGACAAACAGCTTGGCAACTGAGGCTTAGAAGACAAACAACGCTTGAGTCATTGCAGAGTTGCTGCACCATGCCTCGGTTTGTGTCCACTTTCACACTGATAAATAAATAGATGGGGACGGCACGGATCTGTGTGGAGAGGCAGGGCCGGCCATGATCATGTGAAAATGAGCCACATAAAGTACAGTGTACAATATCAAAAAAAATTATTTTGATAAGGGCACTTGCTTGGTCTAGAGGGCGAAGTGTTCTAACATTTCACCACACCATTGCAGGCACAGTGGCTTCCCAACTTCCAGCTGAGTCTGCCAGGAGTTGCACTGGACTAGTTGGATGCTTCCCACTGGGTTGCAACTTCTGAAAAAAAGTTATGTTTTTGTGTTTCTCCTGGCTTTTGATCCATTTTTACAATCATAGATATTTTGGGTTTAGACCAATATAAATGTGATGTAAGTAGCAGGATTCATTAGACAGCCTTTCTGCATGCAATGGCACAGAGAACTATGGATAGTTTTCAGCTGAAAAAATCAAAGTAAACAACTGTCTGAGGTAAAAGTGGCACAGTGTGAAATCCTAGCCAAAGGAGGGGGAGTTTTTCTGCATCCTGGATGTTCTGCTTAGTTGCACATTGAATATTTTGAGCTTGGGTGGAATGAGGAAGAGAGGACCTGATAATGTTTGGGTCTTACAACACCTCATCCTTCTTAAAGTCTGTTTGGCTCAGATTTGTTGTTTTCTATTAAACATGGTGGGATCCCTCAAATACTATTAGGGGCTTAGGCAGATTACCTAGTTCAAGTGTCACCATGACAGTTTCAGCAAAACTTATTAATAAGTTGAACCTATCATCAATAAAAGTTAGAATTTTCCGTTTTGATGACTGACCTCATCCTTTAGGTCAGCTGTTGGGCATAAGCACACCTTTACTGCAACGGCAAGAAATCTGTCCCCACAGGATTGAATAATAAACATCTGTTCCCTCTACTGCCATCACAACTCTCCAAGTTAAAGTGAAGATTATTCACATTTTGTAGAGATAAAAAGGAAATGCATCTTATATGCCATTTCCAGGACAACATTGACACATGTCCCCGGTGAAATGGCTTCCAAGTATCCCTTCCTGTCAGTGTGTGCAAGAGATAAGAAACTGCATGTCCTGATTGTCAGTCATTCAGTCAGTTGGAAACAGGCTGGTTGCAGCAGGTCATAAGTTAGCTATGAATTCATCAACTGAGGAGATATCACATCTTTCATCACATATTTTCATCAGACAAACAGCCTTTAAGATAAGCTGCTGCTGCTGCTGCTGCTGGGGTTTGACCACAGAGACAGCACTTATTCTGCATGCCACCAGCTGAATCCAGCTGGATCAAAGTCCAAAATACTGGATCAAACTCAGGGCTTCTTTTTTAGTTCACTGGAAATTTATCAGATATCAAAGGTGCTCCAAAATCTTTTTACATCAGCCTTTAGGGATGAAATACACACATTCTTTCCTCTCACACTGATAGCAACACTAAAAAATCTGTTCAAATCAAAACAACTTACAAGTGAAGACAGAACATAAATGTAGGTATCACACATTTATTTTCAAGTTTGGGGTTGCAGGGGCTGGGGTTCATCACAGCTGTCAGCTATTAACCCTCACCCTAGTTATTAGGAGGACAGGTAGACCCTAGACCGCCGACTAGACCATCACAGAGGCAAAGCAAACCAACAAGCATGTATACTACCAATAAATACTCAGGTAAATGCAGAATGACCAGTTTATTGTTGGAAAATGCTGGAGTATCTAAGTAAGCTCCACACAAAAAGATCCCACCTGAGATCCAAACCAGAAGCCTTGCAGGAACCTCCACACCCCAATTAAGACCCAGAAAGATACATATACATTTTTTTCCAAGCTCATTGCACAGTTAAACAAATTGTTAGTTCATCCAGAACATTTGCTTATACCAGTGAGAAAAAAGAAAAGAGCCTGTAATGTTTTATTTTAAATCCTCCCAGACAAAGTCCACACAACACAACCTTTTTTATACATATTAATATAGCCTATGGAGATTTACTAAATGTGTTTTGCCAGAGAAGAAGCGGAAGTCACTGAGCTGGCCCATCAGGTAAATATGTAAGTCATTGCTTGTCTGGAGGTTATGGAGCACTGGAGTCATATCAAGAACTGTCACCTGCTGCCACAGATAACATCGCATTGAAATTCATGAAGATTCCCTGTGCAAGTGCATTCACAAACATACTTTACACAAACATACCCTCCTCCCAGTGGTTGACATGTAAATGCATTAAGGTTTCAGCGTGTGATGTGAGGCTGACGGAGATGAGTACCAGCTGACACAGATGGCATGGAGCAGACACACAACTTATTACAGCCAATAGAAAAATCACGCTGAGGCTGACTGCAAAGACAACAAATATGAGCAGCAAGCTGGCACAGGCAAACAAAGACAGGATGAGGGCAAAGGTTTGCGGGGAGAAAGATGGGAAAGTGGGACAGGAGGAACGAAGAACAGAGGAAACTCGGCAAAAAGCAAAATGGTCAGGAAAGACTGAGAAACATACAAAGTGGTCTTGTGTGAGAACATGTGTGCATGAGAGGGCATCTAAAGTTGACGTGCTGAACGGGGACAATCTGCAGAGCAAGTTTTAAAGCTTGCACAGCATCACTATTTATCTCGCCTGCATTCAAATGGTGGCACAAGCTCAAAAACACAAATAACCCCTACCCATGCACACTCACACAAGGGAAAGTGTGGGAATTTGTAAGGGAAAGACTTATTGTGCTTCACTGCACCTGTGGCAAGTTTCCAGTACTCAGAGCTGGATAAATGGGCTGCTCTTTGAGGCTTGCCTGCAATTTGACCACTGCACTGTTTATGAGAGAGAAAAGAAGAGAAAGAGGAAGATATGATGTAGGAGAGTAAGAGAATGAGAGTAGTGTGAGAAGTATGCAGGTTAAGAGGTAGCAAAGGGTGGAGGATGAACAGGAAAATGTTTTGCACATGATTTGTAAACTGACTACACGTTGATAATCTCTGCATTGCTCTTTTCTACTGCAAACAACAAGTTTATTACACTAAAAAGTAAAACAATGAATGTGCAGTATATGCTTCCACACAAACGTATATCTGTTTGAATGACGGCTTACTATGGTGGCCCAGAAGTGTCACATCAATACAAAAGCCGCATCACAGCAAGCTGCAACCGCCCACTTCTGTTGTGACTAATTGTTTTGTGTCTCAGCTAATTGTTTTGTGTTGCGACTAATATTATCGTGTTGTGGCTTATTGTGTTGTGAGTAATCGTGTTGTGTTGCAGCTAATATTGTTGTGTTGCGGCTTATTGTGTTGCAGCTAATTTTGTTTTGTTGAGGCCTATTGTGTAGTGCTGTGGCTTTTGTATTCCTGTGACACTTCTGGGCCACTATAGCTTACACATGAAATGGTAAAGGCATTTACCCTGGTGTTGCATTTAAGTACATGATGTATTATAATTAAGTATGTGTTACATGCACTTGGAGGGATTCTGTTTGGGAGCAAAATTTGGCCTTTTTAAAAGAGCCCAGCATAATGCATTGAATATGCTCTCTTTTTCAAGAATTTCATCGTCACCATTTCTCTAATGTGCTCATGATGAGCTTAGTAACTGACGAGCTTGTCAACACGCCAATGGGAGCAAAACACTGACCATGAAATTCCTCATTCATTGTTAATAGATACAGTATCTGCAAATTTACTTTATGTGAACATCATTTCTGAGGAGAAAATAATCAGCTGTCATCAGCTGAACGACAGCGGGATGCTGCAGTTCATTTTACACAAATGTAACATTGATGATAGGAGATGGGACGTTTGAGGAGCAGCTTGCGTCAACGCTGTTATGATGCTCCAAACAGCAGTTCCCTGGGGACTCTGTTTCCAGGCCAGATACACATTGCTGATTAAGTCACTGATCCTAATATTGATGTCGCTATAAAATACGAGATACTTCACTGTGTATTGATTCAAGAGCTTTCCTTGTACAAGACACTCACACACACACTTGTCACGTTATATGCCCACCGGTACTGTACACATGCATAAATGCACACAGATGAAAATACAAATTACTCAAAGAGAGAATAACATTACATTACACACTGCACACACAAACGTAAATATTCACCAAATCAATCCAGGATGTTTCCCTCATGGGTCTCCAGCTGCAGATCGATGAGAGAGGAAGCTGAAAGTGACACTTGTAAGTGAGACATTTGAGGGGGAGCTGCATTTTGGGGGAATTTCTTGTCACAGGCTACAATCTCTTAATGGCCACTTAATGTGCAAGAATCTCATGCATGTTTGTAAGAATATGAAGGAATTTTTCTCCACCTGAATCATAAGCATATGCATGTATTTGAAATTCCATCCCCAACTCAGTGGACTGGTTAACAGGTTAAACCCACGATATAAATACACAGATGACGTTGCGGCTTTAATCGAGGTTGTGAGGTCCCTGACTTGACTAGTTTTCTGTTCCTTCTTTCTTTCATCCTGTGATTCTGTAATTAGTTGATTGACCTCTGCTGTCAGAGCCTAATTAGACATGGCAATTAAGGATTAGATGGGTCAGGAGGGAGGTGCATGTGTGTGAGGGGGGCTTGGAGTGGGGAGCGGAGGTTTGTATATGTGTACGTGCATGAAGTGGGCTGATAAGGGATGCAAAGGTCGATATGCTGCTTTTACTTTTAGAGGACAGGCGATTGTCTGCTCTTCTTGGCAAGTAGCCTCTTTACAAGATCAATGTAAGATGGACGCGAGATGAATGTAAACAATGTTAATTAAAAAGAACCGCTGTACTAAACCTAGACTATTAACATTATTGAGCTGACTAATGCAATACAGTGAAGAGCTGCAGTGAATTTCTTGACTGGTAACACCCACTGCTTGGGAAGAGCGCTACTGGCAAAATAAGTGAGAAAGTAATAATGTTGCTCTGAGGAAATGTCACTAAACCCTTTATTTTTGTCACTAGCTCATTATGAGTAAATAAAAAGGATTAGTATGTATATGCCATTGCTAAAGGAACTATTATGCTGTAATTTGAAAGTAGCACAAAACTGTGTTTATGTGCTATTTAAATCAAATTAATTAAACTACATTTGATATTAAAGCTGGAGAAAGTGACATCTTTTGGAAAACATCTAGCAATTAGTAAGTAGTAATAGCAATTTCAAAACCACAAAAGGAGTGAGCTAAAAGGAACTGCTCCACATGTATTAGTTAATGGAAAATGTGGAGACAATAAGAATAGCAAAATTCAAACAATAAGCATGACAGTAACACAGGAAATGGCATACTGGAATAAATCCGAAGACAAACAATCTGCTAAATGATATTTTCTTATGTTAAGATAAGGTGTCACTCAAAACATTTAACTGCTGTGCCACCAAGGGAATAAACTGAAACAAAAGAAAGCAGTAAGAAATGTGTTTTACATATGAATGAAAGGAAAACACAATGAAAACATGTAAATAAAATCCAAGTTCAACTCACAATTTAGATTTCAAAGACTGTATGGGACTGAGAATGTCAACACTGATTTAAAATAAGAATTTGACCAAATTAAGCATCTTGGTTTTGTTTAAACTCCACCTCGGAGGTTCGTGGTCAATCAGGGATGTCTCCACGTTTAGTTTGCAAACAATCTGTTGCACCTACATGTTAAGAGGTCATATATGGTGTTTTACGCTACGTGTGTAGCGGTTGCAGCGTCTTCCCCTGTAGCTGCTCAAATACAAGCTTTGTCAGGGGGGACCCGAACAGTTTATTTTGGATTTCTGCAGATGACTGAGTGGGAAAAAGAAACACTGGGTCTCCTCTTCCGACCCCCCCCCCTTTTTTTTTTCTTTGTTATCCTGGTATGGACCGGTGTCAGCATGTTTCTCTGTGGCCAGGTAGCACCGCCCCCAACCACTACATGAGCGGGTTCCATCTCTGGCCAAGGAAAGAGTCAGTGTCAGGATAGAGCCAGTTTTGAGAGCCAGGAGTCGGTGCTAAGGCGGTTGAAAACCAAAAAAACAGTGCTAAGTCAGGCTCTAGCTCCGAACCAGCACTGGAACCAGCTCGGTTGAAGAGGGGTCACATTAATGATGTCAACATTTCTTGCCCTCCTCACTGAGTTTTATAGGGAGTGGAGATATGTATGAATTTACTTCTATACTTTAGTAACACCAAGAGAGAGATCATTTTGCTGCTAAGTAAATAATTAGCCTAAGAAATACTCAAATAAAATCTAATTAAAAACTAATTGACAAACTGCTGAGTGGTTGAAAATGCAGCAGAAGAGCAATGTGGTTAAAGTCTCCAGAGATCACTAAGAATTCATTGAAGTGTTTTAATAACTTGGGATCTAATGAGCCAATGAGGTAACATTGATTGTTAGGAAGCAAAGGTTGAACTCTCAGTCAGTAGCCAACATGGACAGAAACTCCTACTAAACACTTTGACATTCATCAAAGCTCTTCTCAGTAACACATCCAAGATTGCACCATCTATCAAAAACTTCCATTCTTCCATTACTCCTGTGACTCCTTCAGTAATATCTCTCTGCTTGTAGAGTCTTAGAGCCAAAAAGGGAATATCTGTTTGCAACTTTTCTAAGGTGAAACAAAAAAAACTGGATTAGTTTTTGTAATATAAGAAAACGTATTATCTCAACCATCAGTCATCTGATTAATGGTTAACAATGCTATATTCTATCAATGAACCTTTTCATTTTAGCTTAATTTCTCTAATTGAATTATTTTCTGTTTGTTTTAATGTATTTAACTGAGCTTTTAATGACTGACTTAATCACTTACAATGCATTGCTAATATATTACAAAATTCATTTTTTTTCTTTTACAGTGAAAATGCTAGAAAACTTAGTGGGAATTGTGAAATGACACTAAGGCATACAGGCAGAGAGAATTTTGCAGCTTGTAAAACGGGAGCATGAGAGTTTTTACACCAGATAGGGTGCAGTGACAGGCAACCCCAGAGCCTATAGCTCAGAGGGGGAGCCTATCGCTCACTGCTGCCCTATGGGGGGTTGGGATTCTTTTCTTCTCTTCAATTGCATTCTGTCTCTTAGTGCCTCACCAGAGTATGCCTTCTGATGTCATTTAACACATGGCAAGAAACATCACAAAAAGAGGGTGGTATATGAAAAACATAGGAGGAGGAACAAGGAGCCATTGACGCATAGAGATTTCCCAAATATATTGATTGAAATGATTTAGTTATAAAGAGAAAAGCAAAGTGAAAGTTGAGGATGGAAAAAGCACATGATGGAAAAAGGAAAGATTGTTAGTTATTACACTGTAATAGTACAACAGCATTATATGATAAATATGGAAATCTGGAGAAATTAAGTATGAGGTTATGTCGAAAAAGATATAAAAGGAAATAAAACGGTTGTAAAAACATGCTGGAGATCCACTACGTCTCTCTGTGCTTGTAGCAGGGTTTCTTAGCAATTCACTCTGATGCGACCTAAACAGCTGGAAACATAAAGTTGTCAAATAGATTTGAGAGTAAACCATAAAATAGCTCACAGCAGCCTTTTTCTACAAAACGGAGCAAAGATGCAAATATAGCGATGGCTGGTGATGTGTCTTTAACAAGATGAGTGCAGGATGACCTAGTTAGAGGAGTGAAAAATAAAAACAGAGAGGGAGAATAAAGGACAGAGGAAGGGTGATGAAAGAGAAGCAGTTACGTTTATATTTTATATACTGGTTAGGATTGAATTGTCTAATATCCTGAAGTAGCCTGTACCATGGTGCAGCCATATGTTACAACATCTACATTACATTCATTTGCAAAGAAATAATTGAATGAGACTGGAAAAAAGGAATATAAAACATCTTCACAACATAGACAAAGTTATTATTATCATGTGCTTAGATGTCCGCTTAATGCTTCATTGTTAAACCTGAAAAGTGGTTGTTTGATATGTTCATGATGTTTAATATGTACAAGTTGATTGTTTTGATATGTGGCTCAAAAGCTTCGTTCCCACCGCAGGTCTTAATGCTCAAATCAGATTTTTTTACCTGGTCATTTACTTCATCATTTCAAAACAGGAAGTCACACAGTGCATTGTTTACAGAAGTAGCATTAATTTGGAAGTGCTTGCACAAATGGAACTGATGAAATTATGCCTAGTTGATGAATGTAGTTATTTGACATTGCAATGATTTGATATTGCCGTATTTCCCTTCCACCGACGTAGAATTTTGACATTTGTCTCACTTCTGTGATGTCAAAGTATTATGGCATTGTCATTCAGACTGTGATTGCTTCAGTGGAGAATGGATAAATTTCTGATTTAGGGCTGCATATGCAAGTGGCCTCAGTCAGATTTTAAAAAATCTGATTTGTGCCGTTCACACAGTCATAAAAAAATGTCATTAGTCACATAAGGAATCGGAAAAGTCTGAATTGAACTGAAATGGGAATGAAGCCTAAATAGGCTGGTAATATTTTAAATTCTGAATGAAAGAATACAGTTTTAAATGAAGCTTATCAAGGGAGTTCAAAATGGCTTCATGCATACAAATAGACGTTGAAACTGATTCTTTTTATATCTAGCAGAGATCAATAACTTGCTCATCAAGTTAAAACCTACTAAAGATAACAAAAGCAAATCAATTAAATCAATTTCCGAAACCTTGTGAGACCACTCACAGATGAAAACATCCTGATCAGTAACACAAGCTTTATGCTTGCTGCTTGCTTGTTCAGCTCTTACTGTACTTGAGGCCATTTGACAACCGTGTTATACTGAGAGGCACAAAGGTATGATCACTTTGTGATGCAGCCTCCTTTGTCTTAGTTTCAATGACTTCTTAGTGAGCTCTTCAGATGCACATTGTCAAAAAGAGAAATATCAGAATGCTTCTGCAGTGCACAGCGACTGCATGAGTGAGATACAAACTAGAAGGCTGTAATGGACTGACAAGCACTTTGGAGTGTGTAGGATTATCTAACACCTCTAAGCTGGGTGTCACTTTGCCACCAGGCACATCACTGCTCATTTACATGACGATAATGTTTTTCAGCTGAGTGGGGCAGGCTGAGAAAAAGAAGAAGCGAGTGACAAGTTTTTATTTGATGGGGTGTAATGCACTGACCTAGGGATAAAGCCCAGCTCTATGTTAGCAGTACAGAACGGTAACCTAATGCTGTCAGCCCCAAGAGGGGCAACACAACTTGGAATCATGAAAAAAGGAAAGGCTTAGAGCTCTGTCAGGGGATTTAGTTGCCACAGAGACCTGGTGTTTTGCTTTGGGGCTCTGTTTGGATTAACCCAAGACCATTATGTTGTTCCAGGCTAGTTGATCCATGCACTTCAGACGCAAATACACCGCACTGCACAGCTCAAGTTTTTCATAGCAAAAAGTTGGAGAAGGAGGTTGGCATTTTACCTCAAGGTTAACAAGATTCTCTGCACTCAGTCATGGAAACAACATTTTACGTGTTTCCATGTACTTATTAGCTGGCAGTGCAATTGAGGTAATTGAAGTTACCCTCCGTTAAGCCCAACGCTGTGTTCTGGTAAGCACTCCTTGAACTCCTCAGTTGTGTATGGATAATCTATTTCTACTACACACATCCTTTTGCCCTTGTAAACTCCACAAATGTTGTAACGTGTCGCAGCCTTTCACACCCTGACATGGAGCTAGGAGTGAGGCAACATGAAAAGGGTTACTTCACCCTCACTGATCCAGATATCATTAGCAGTATTATTTTCCTTAACTTTTCAACCACAGAAATTGTGAATTTCTAAATATCTAACACACAACAGGACCTTACACGTGTGTATTTGAACTAAACAAAGTCAAAAGCAGAAACTTACTTGGAAAAAAAGAAAAGAAGAACTGAGGCACCATTACCCAGAAAAGATGAGCAGGGATTATGAGACACTCAGAACGAGAGTGACAGTGCTGAAGGGTAATAACATCATTTCACTGCATATTAGTTAAAATAAGTATTGTCTTTCCTTCAAGGCCAAAGGGAGACTCACAGCTGTTCTCTTCATACATTTTCTATTCAGTCCACATAAAGATACGTAAAGTACAGGCTAATGAGGTTCCTCACAAACCGTATCATCTTGTAGTTGATTGCAGCTGTAATAAAATATTTAAGAATCAATGTGTAAAATGCAGCTATTCTGTAGAATATTTATGATACATATACGTCTGTTAATATATGAAATCTTGCACTTTTGAGAACACATATAGTCATCCTCTTGGGCCGTTAAAGTATGTAGTACTTTGACATTGTGCATATTTCCCCAGGCATTATATAGTATGTCAAAATGTTAAGAGGCAGAGTACAGAATATTTTCATCAGTGGTGTGTGTGTGTGTGTGTGTGTGTGTGTGTGTGCATGTGTGTGTGTGTGTGTGTGTTTTTGTTCGTTGCATTTGTTTTTTTTATGTGTTAAAGCACATGAGCTTGTTGTGCTGTCTAAGCCAGAACAGTAACATTCAAGCCTCAGTTAAATCCTGTTTTTCTAATTAGCTACATAGCATTTTACATAATAACGCCAAACAACTTCATTTGTGAAGTTAAATCTTGAATTAGGTGAACATCTTAAAAACAAACTTATAGCATTTTGCTGGTTTATTTATCTTAAAAATCTTAGCAAAATAAAATGATATAAAGAACAAAAACAAAGTCGTTGTTTAATTTATATCAGAAACATAAAACACCAGTCATCCCTTAATGTAGCCTAAATATTCATGATAAACATTAGTCAGCATATTTGACACTTTGCTTAAATCATATTTGGCATTCTTCAAAATGTCTTGGCATTTTATAGAAAGCCTATAAAATATGTTACAGCAAGCATATTTCATATTTTGCCTAAATGTACCATTTTAAGCTGTCCACATTTCATATTTTGAAGGTTAGATTTAAGGTCCATTCTATACAAAGATGGGAGCTTTCAGGCAAATATGCTTGTTATTACATATTTTCCAAGTAACCACCCTATCCGTAAACTTAACAAGTCAGTAACCCTGACCTATGATAATACTGCATTCTCAGCTATCGAACTGCAAGCAGATATGCTTCCACAGAGACTCTGGCCCCAGTAGTGATACAATACACTCTGCCAGTTTGCTCTTTGGCATTGTATGGAGAAATTAATGAAATGTCATAGTATTTCATCCTTTAAGGGCCCATTTTGGCATAATATGCATTGCATGGCTAGTAGTTCCCAGTGATAGGCAAACAGCTATTATTGACATTATGTCTTTGATGAAAGAGGGCAAAGTTTTCTGTACTTCCAGTTCAGCCAGTTTTCTTGTAAAGTGCATGTTCGCATCATTCTTGTTTTCACCATTCAGTTAGATAACAAGTTCAAGGAAGGCCAATGCATGTCAATAAAAGATAGAAGAAAAGGAAAATACAAATGGTTACAATCCAATGGATTCACACAAAGCAAGTCCTGATCCTTTAGACAGTGGGCAACTGAATTTCTTTTTTTGTGACAGCTCTGTTATCCTTGCCCCGACTGACACTGACTCTAAAAGACAACCCAACTGCCCTGTTGTACTGCAGACTGAGCATATTGATAACACTGTAAATGTTTTTAGACCATCTGCCCTGAAGAGAAAAATCAACATAAGTTCATTGTTTACACTTTCTTTTTTTATTTGTACAAAAAATCAATTTCATCTTTAACAAACTTTTCAGGGAAAGAAGAGTGGCGTGGGCTGCACTGAACTTAAAATGTCGGCATTCACATTCAGTTTTTGAGTAGTCGTCTGCAAACACTATTCACTCTTTTCCTGTATTCTATCTTAAGAAATAAGCACTGAAACTTCTATGTTTGTGTTATTATAATGCATGCAAATGTGGAGAGCAGCATGGCCTCTATAAGGAGGAAGAAAAATAATATTTTATAACATAAAAATGTACTTGCAGTCAAACACTGTACTTAAAGTAGTGGGCTGAATTGTAACGATGGAAAACTTCGTAATATTCTAAATTTGGGTGCAAGTCTCCCAACGGATTTAAGTGTTCACATCACACTCTCTTTTGCTTCCATTCCCCACTGCGGAGCTGTCTAATGTTAGATATTTCCCCCTCAAGGATGTTTCCATTTGGGGTGCTGGGAATAATGTTACACACTCTGTTATTTTTATAGGCCTTGGGCATCTCACTCATGCCCATTCACGAATATATTGACTTTCGCTTTGCTGCATGATTGAGGCTTGTTTGCCTTTCTGCCTGTAGATTACTCGTACAAGCAGACTGTAAAGGATGAGTCAAGGAAATACTGCAGCATATAAAGAAATATTTCCTGGGGACAAGTTGCAAAGATCCTCCTAAACCGTTTGAGATTTTTTCATTCACACTTTTCTTCTGAATGCCTATATAACCATAGAGGAAACAACATATTGCAGCAAAATACCAGGAACAGGGAAAGAGGAGGAAAACGTGTGTGGTGAAAGATGGCTGTGATATCCTGAATGTTCACCCTGGGGCCAATAGTAATGGAGCTGTGTGCATGTATTTCATAGAAGTTCATCTTTAAATTCAATCTGCCCCCTAGTATCAGTCTCTTGCAATCCCTTATCATTTTAGTATCTCTACATTTATTCCCTGTATGCAAATCAACTCGTACTTTTTTATGAGTTCCAACAACTACTATTGAAAATGCCACGTAAAGATCACCTAGATAATCATAGAAGTCACATTTTGTTGCTTATCTTGGCACATGCTGCAATGGCAGCAAAATAAGCTACATTATCAAGGTCCTCCGAGGGAATCTCCAGCTGTTAAAGCAGCTTGGAATCCTACTATATTCCTTGTCTGTCTAGGGTTTCCACCCAACTTTATGTGCCCAGAATACCACTGCATAGAGGCACATCAGAGGTATTGTGATCAGATGTATGAACTACCTTCTTTTGATGTGAGGAAAAGGAACAACCAGCTCCTGACAGGTGTTCAAAATCCAAAGCCTGGCTTTAAGGGTGAAGGAAGCTTATTCCAGCTTCTAGCGCTTTTGATCACAACCCAAAGTTTTTCACTCAAGGTGTGGGAGCTCTCCTAATCACATTTCTTTAGCTGTTTTCTGAACACTCCTTAAGCTTGGGGTTTCCATATGAAGTCTTGTAACAACTGATGGCTCTTACAAATCCAAAAACAGGTTTTACTAGGATTAGGATGCAAATGGAAATCAGGGAAATGAAACAATTTGATATTCACTGATCATAACAATAAAATCCTCAGTACAATCAAATTTGAACATTTGTGTTTACATGCATGCTAAATCAACTTCTATCTATATTTGCAGTGTAAATCCTGCAGTCTCCGTAACATCTTTAAAACAGATATGCAAACCTCAATCCAGTGGAATTTGTCCTTGGACACTTTGTTTTACATTATGTTAAACCATTATGCTAGTTCTGCTAATGCAAACAAAAATACTCGCGACACTGTCGCTAATGTCGCCGACACTCTGAAATCAAACTATGTACAGTACAGCTGAGAGATGGTAGAGATAAAATGTGTGAATTTATGCTTTAGAAGTGTAGCTCCAGGGTTAAAAGTAATGAAGCTCAAAAAAACACTGATTTATCTGAAAACGGTATTAGAGGCACATTGACTTTCTCTTTATAGCCTCATAGTTCACCAGCTTGAATAGTATGATTTAAATTTTTTAGTTATTTTCATCAGATTTTGACCACTAGGAGGGCTCCCCATAGATCTGTGCCTTTCATGCTCAGTCTTACATTCTCCTCTACTACTGATGTCCAGGAGGAGTCACTTCAGCTAACTCCTCCTTTGCATGAACCATCCTTTAAATAAAAGTCACTTACATTAGCAGCACCATGGATGTGGAAAAATCCCACCTGAATATTGAGTCAGTTTAATGAATGGGATTTAAAGATGTCTTTTTAGCTTAAATCCAACCTTACTCAACCTGTGGGAAGCATAATTATAGAAAACTCGTTAAAAGGGGAAATTATTACCCTCTATCTGTAACTTATCTTTATTCAGTTGAAGGTGTATTTAAACTATAATTTCAGCCTCTCCCTACTTTTTCCTGGCCATCTCACTTGGATTCTTACATGACAGCTAATTTTGAGCACTGACATAGATTAACGATAGGAATACATTAATGCTGACATGGTTCTGCAGCAAATATTAAAGAGAAACCTATAGTATCAGAGTCAATTCTTTGTTATGGCAGGTTCATTTTTATGATCGACATGATCTTTTTCAAATTTCTTTATATGTTCCAGCTGTGTGTGAAGTTTGGGTTATATTCTTAAGCAAGATCGTGCATTTAGTCCATGTTTTAAGTATAGGTATTAGCGGACTCTAACTCTAAGCCGTCAGCACATTACATGCTTAGCAGTTAAATATCTTCTTCCCCAAGCAAGGATTGCAAAACTAAATACATGAAAAAGAATCCATGAATTCTGCCATTCTGTGGTTATACATGTTGGATTTCAAAGATATCATGGCACACTGACATTCATTATGCACATCATATACTGTAGTTTAGAAAGCAAATCATTATTTTACTTAAGTTTGGTTGTAATCTGGCTGCTGGATCTTTTCATCCAGAGCATTGCTATTGTAATATACAGTCTGGCTTGGTCCTGTCTGACTGAAATAAGCAAGGCTTCTAGGGAGAGAACTAAGTGTCAGCGGTGAAAGCCTTTAATGTTCTCTAACTCTGAGAGCAATTGTAGAGAAAAGAGACTTTTCACTGTCCTGTCACTTTCCAAAGCAATTTATTGGTCTGTAGGTGGTCCTTTAACTTGTAAAATGTAATCACTTGGCTTGACAGACAAAAATGCTGTATAGCTCATAAAGACACATGTGATAGGTTTTAGGGTACTGCCGGGTGGGGATAGGAGGTGTAAACCATGAGTCCTGTATGATGCATCCTTAGACAGTATAAAGTGTAAATGATGAGATGAACTATTTCTCTTGTCAAAGGCTGCTTTTGCTGATTTGCAGAAAATACACTTGCCGTTTGCTAACAGATGATGGTTAAGGTGGTTGCTCCATGGATACTGCGCTGAGCATTATTCAAAAGTTTCAAGCAGATTTTAAAAAGGGGGATTGTAGAGGAGCATTTTCGGTCCATCATGATCTAACTTAGGACTGCGTAAAAAGAATTAGAAACTAAAGCCCAGATCTGTGTCATTGTTAGCATTTAAATACCATTTTTAGTGTCAGCTAGCTCATACTTTACACACAGTAATAAGAACACAAATAATCTCTGCATTAATACAGTACACCTGGAACCATAACCATAACTCTTCACTCTGTGTAACTCTAATGAAATACAGCTTCCTTCGATACTGCAGGGTCTCTTATTCAGAGCTGCCACTCCCTGAGGATAACAGGCAAACGGAGCATGAAGGGAAGGCGAGGTCTGGACCAGGGGAAGATACCATGACTGTCTAACAGGATGTGCTTAGTTACACACTCTGTTCATACCAGCAAAGGCCACACATGGGAGAAGAGAGGATGGAGGAGGTGTGGGTTTGTGTGTCTGATGCAAGAAGAGATATATTGCCCCTCCCTCCCCGACTTTTGCCTGGAGAGACTTTGGGATGCATCCAAGATGCCAGCAGCAGTGACAGCATCATCAACAAAATGTAGCTGTGACACACACACACACTCACACTCACAGATTGCAGCTGAGCCACTTGAGAGAAACACTCCAAATGTGTTTAGGAAACTGCTCTGCCCCAGGAGAGAAAATCACTTTTTTCCCCTTTTTCACAAACAAACAAACAAACCCTCAGCTACATAGTTTTCATCCCCACCCAGTGTTGGAGTGTTGATTCGCGGGTACAGCAAGAAGAAGTTTGCTGTCGGGAGGAAAGTTTTCCTTTTTACCATTAAGCCAATTACAGCTAAACCAGACTAAGTGAACCAGGTTATAGAGTCTCCTGAAGGTCAAACAACACCCAGAGTGAATGGTTTCTGTCCATAAATCCCTCAGGTCTGATGAGTTTCTTATTGGGATTTTACTTCAGCACACCTGTTTATCTGATGAAGCTATTTCCTTGTAAAGAAAAGCTTTAAATGTCTGGCTATGTGCCCGGTTTACCTTTATGGGCCCTCCCTAGCTCTCATCTTTCTTTCACTATCATCTCCTTTTCATTTCCCAAGTGGGCCATTCAGTACCTCACAGCAGCAGACATTCTTCACTCTTGGAGCCACCTCAAAATAACAAGCCAGCACCGATGAATACTTAATAAGAAGAAGGCAAGAGATTAGAGACGGGTTCAGTAAAGAGTGGGATGGGAAATAATCTATCTGCATTAAAAGATCTAGAATTTTCAAAGAAAATTAAAAATCAGCATGCAATATCTCCACAACTCTAATTACTATATTTGCTTTTGGGTTTTCAATAGCACATTAGAGTAAAAAAAAGGTTCTATTTCTTGTGTGAACATAAAGTAATTAGTAGAAGCTATTAGAAAACATATAGGCACATATACAGTTTGCCAGAGAGGGGGCGGTATTGCTGAATAGGCCAAATGCTTAATGGTGCCAAATAGATCCCAAGGGAATAATAGCACTTATGTAAACAAAACACGGTCAGAGCAAGAGGCAAAGAGTTATTTTAGATAAAAGATTTATTTTGGGTACTCAGTTTGAATGAATGGGCAAATGTGTGAATGAATGACAGACAGGAGTCTGAATGAGCAGGGAGGGAACCTTTGACACAATGCGTGGGAGGAATCATCGGAGGAGCTGCTACAAAGAGAGAGAACCAGAGATGAGAGCAACATATGTTGACGATACGGACTCCCTGAGAAGGATTTCAATTTTTGATGTGTCCTAGATTCCTTAAACACACACACACACACACACACACAATTTGGCTGAAGAGTCAGGAGCTGAGGGAAGATGGGAAAAAAACAATCGGGTGATTTAAGGAATGAGAGCATGAGCAGACACTTGTGAGTTAAACTGTTCCTCTCAAAGGATGAAGTCATGTATCAGGTCATTGGCTTTTTAACATGAGGATACATGTGCCACTAAGCATGGAGCTGAAATTCAGTCACATGCAGTGAAATCGGGTATTATTGGGATGTTTGGGGCTTATAGAGCTGGCAGAAGGTTAAAAAGGGACCTGTTTACACATAAGTGCATTGTCTGACTCTCTGCATTCGTTTGACACATGAAAGTATTTCCAGCTCAACATATTTGCCACACTCCTGCAAAATACATGAGAAGAATCAGGCCACTATCATGGTATTTGTGTATAATAAACATGAAGATACCCTCGAGTCTTGACTAAAGGCAGATGAAAAGCTTTAATACATGGGTTTCAGGAGCAACATTCTCACAGAACCACAAGCAAATCTCAGGGGCGGAAAGCAGCTTTCAACCCTTGTGGCATGCAGTATTAATAAGCATGCTGTGAAAGAAGGTATTTTGGTCACATTTATAATTTTTACCTCTCTTTAAGGCAGTATTTATTAGTTGAACATTTACTTCCTAAGTATGTTCCATAACTTGGCCAACCCGTATAAGAGGCAACGATGCTACGAAAGAATGAAATGAAACTAAGAATTTTAGAAAGAGGTGCTGAATCTTGGTCCCAAACTCTGCACCTGTTGGCACCATTGACCCCATTTCTATCGTTCTAAAACAGACTTTGTGACATATTCAAGTAGACATTTTATAAAAGCAACATTTTCTTTGTCAGGTAAAAAGTGTGACAACAGTTTGTTGGAACGTAAAGCTGTAATGCCCAAAGGTATGAAAGCAACATGTGCTGATTCCTGCTGCTGTAAGGTAGCAGGGATTAAGATAAAGTTGACCTTTAATAATGCAACAACATATACATACCAATTCAGTATGATAGAAATAATTTATTTTACATTGTTTATCTCATTTGTTGGCTTGATTACTTTCAGAAATATTCTGATACAACCTTAGCTCTAAGCTGAATTTCTGCCTCCTCTTATACGTGACGAAACAGCTCTCATTTGAATGTAGAAAAAACTGTAAAGGAACATACAATTTTGAACTGTCAACAATAAAGAGGAAAATCTTAATGATAAATTCATCAGAAGATGAAAGATTTCCCTCCTTTCTGTCCACTGATTTATCTGTTTGTGTTTCTCAAATCTTCTGTCTGTGTTTGCAGGAGTTTGTGTAAGAGAAGAAGTGAGAAGGTGTGTCTGTCAGAGATGCCAGTAACGCGTTACAGTAATCTGATCACAATTATCAATAATATGTAATCTAACGCGTTAGAATGTCCATCCATCCATCCATCCATTTTCTGAACCGCTTAATCCAAATGGGTCGCGGGTGTGCTGGAGCCTATCCCAGCTATCAACGGGCGAGAGACGGGGTACACCCTGGACAGGTCGCCAGTCTAGAGCTGTGACGTTCGTGAACGAGACGATTCTTTTGAACGGCTCTTTTAAATGAACGATGAGAACCGAGTCTCAATTGCTTCAGAACCGTTCATTTTTAAACAATTGGCCGCACTG
>JAVQJG010188363.1:0-61600 GCA_036024015.1 Craterocephalus amniculus | reverse complement strand
GTATGCGTGGGTTCTCACCGGGTACTCCGGCTTCCTCCCACTGTCCAAAGACATGCATGTGAGGTTAATTGGGCACTCTAAATTCTCCCTAGGAGTGAGTGTGTGATTGTCTGTCTCTCTGTGTTGGCCCTGCGACAGACTGGCGAACTGTCCAGGGTGTACCCCGCCTCTCGCCCCTTGACAGCTGGGATAGGCTCCAGCACACCCGCAACCCACTTGGATGGATGGATGTTTTAAACTTGAAATTTACCGCTGACTTGGTTCATGTGACCAGGTTTATCTTCGTGACTCAGGTCATGGGACATATTGTAACTTAGCCATGTTGCAAAATGTTACGTGTGGAAATGATCTGTGGTAAAAATCCCTATGATGGCAAATCAAGTAGTTTTAAATGGTAAAAAAAAGAGCTCTTTTCTCATAAGTATGTCACACACCTCCAGTGGATGTAATATCCCTTAAAAGCTTTATGTATCCAGAGAAGTTTGGATGGAATACTGACAATGATTTTGTAGGAAACATTGGCTAACACTTCTAAATGATCGCTACATTGTCAAGTACAAGTAAAATAAAACAAAACAAAACATACATCCGGTGATCATAACACACTGCCTCCTACTTTATGCTATAATGGTCTCACAATTTACTTTTGGTCTGGAAAATAAATAAATAAATGTTGTATGTCTCTTTAAAAAATAAATATGTGTCCTATGAGGTATTGCAATGCGATTATTGTATATTTTTGTGTAACCTGGACATGTGTGAAATCACTGTTAATGATAAAACTATATGAACGGGCTGAGACAAGTTTTGAATAAATACCCTTGAGTTGTGAGTGTTTTCCTTTTTTACTCTCACTCATGCAGAAAAATCAGAGTGCCATCTAGATTTGTTGGTCTATTGACTGGACTTCCTTGGTTTGAATAGCCATTTAAGAAACATTGATTTTCTGAAACTGCAGCCCAAAGCTATAGGGTGAGCCTTTTCCCGGCATTTTTCCTCGAAACACCTGTTTTTTATGCCGAAATATATGAGTGTTTGACATGGTTGGGAAACTGGAAAATGAACAGCCAAAGGAGCCTTAGGTGGAATCTTGCAGAATACTAACACAGTGTGTTTTCACAGACATTAAACTTGTGCTACTCTTTTGGCAAAGCAGTAACACTTTGCCTTTCTGTGCTGCAAAAACTCTGTTCTTACCCACTGATTCCCCACCAGAGACATCTCCTGGCTCCTGTCCCCTCCCTTCCCCTCCGACGTTGGTACGATCCAAAAAGCCGGAGGTTTGTTTGCTTGGGAAAGGAGAATATCCTCTGAGGTCAAGTCAAACAGGATGTGCTAGAGTGTGGTCCTTCGCTCCTATTGGTTCTATGTAATAACGCTCTCAGTGGGGCTAACACACACACACACACACACACACACACACCCACACACACACACACGCACACTTACGAACATGTTCATGCGCACTTACTCATCTGAAATGTAATATCCAGTAAATATAATCCCGGTTTTTAGAAAATATCTGTCTGTCAGGCTGACAGTTCTATTTACCTTAAAAGGGGAGTTTGTGATTAAAGCAGCATGCTCAGAGCAGGCTTGTTTGAATAAGACGTTGCGCTGGGAAAATGTCAAACACTTGAGCTAATAAACACAAACTTCTGCAGATAAAGACACCACTTAGTGAAAGCAAGAGAGCCACAGCACGAGTCACAGGAACTGCTGCATCAGCAGTTAGTCATCGCAGATTTTTTTCTCCTTCCTCTTTGTTCTAGCCTGCAAACACACAACTTCTCCACAACTCTGCAAATGTTTGTAAGTCCAGCAAATCTAAGCAAACAAATGATATGATATTATATGAAGCATCTCCTGTGATTGCAAGAGAAATTATTTCACCATTTCTGATTGATTGTCAAGAAGAAACAAACAGATTTCTTTGTTTGTCCTTGGCAACGTGGTGGTCTTCAGTTTCTCTCAAGTGCACAAGTTTTTTTTTTTTTTTTTAAGATGTTAATTTTTATGGAGTATTGCAAATTTTTTTACTTTGAAGTCTGAAAGTATTTTGGTTCATCACATAGATATTGCCAGGGCTATAGACCAGGGATGCTCAATTCAGTCCTCGGACCTTCTAGGACCAAACTGAATATCGCTGCTACCGACTTGAAGTTTATGCAGTTGTTTGTGGGATTTCTGCACCTGAAATCAAATGTCTTGTTTTGGATAACATTATGCAGATCTGACCTCTGACATGTTACCTTTGTGCAGCTGCTCTGGAGCCGCAAAGCAGTGAGTGTTCAGGCAGAGGCTTCTTCAACTCAGTGCTCATAACTACTCACAATGACTTTGCAGTTACTGTTGGTTCTCATTCATTCATGTTGTTATTGATCTTTTAATATGTACATAATTTTCCATTCTATAAAACATTTTATCTAACATAAGCCTGAATGCACCAAAGGATGAATGAAGAACTAACAGGACGACATCAGCCTCCCCCGTTGTATATTCATTATTCATCATAATGGAGTGATAAATAAATGAAGTGAGTGACAAATAGGTAATATGCGTTTTAAAAAGAAATCCAGCTGAGATCTAGCTGAAGCTCTTTTGTAGTCAAAAGAAGATTTATTTGAGATATTACAGATTTTCACTTGCTCACACCACAGTATCGCTGCATGTCGGAGAAGCCAGCCTGGAGCCGAGGACCGTCTGCACCTGAAGGCAAAACAGTAGTCACTTGGTGTCTGACACTGGCTGTCTGCTGCTGATGGCACATTGTTTGGTGGATAAACGATCCAGTCTAAGTTCGCATCCGATTACATTGGAAAGCATGCACGAGGTTTGGTTACTGCTGATATTATGTAATTATCCGTTATACCTTATATTAAGTGCATGTGAATGACAACAAAATTTTAAATGTTGTTTTTTATGTACTGATTTGACATTTTGGAAGTGGTCAGCCAGTGTAGGCCACACATCAAAATGACCTCGGAAATCTTTGCTTCGTTACTTTAACTGCAGAGATGGAGGTTTTCATACAAAGCAGGATGTTATAAGGTTGAGTGTTTTTTGATTTTTCCATTTGTTGTCATTTCTGCAAACTGGAGATGACTCAGACACGTTTTCCTTTGTTTTTCCTTTTACAATCCCACATCTACTGCATGCGGCTTAAGATCAGCAGCTGACGTCATACTCTCACTGAAAGGTTAACTATGTCATTTAAAGGTTACGGGCACTTTTCAGTGCAGAATTATAAGGAGGGAAGTATCCATTCATTTAACTTACATCACATGCTGATAGGATGACAAAACTCAAAAAAAGTAAATTCACCAAAGTGGACGTTGCGAAATGTCCCCTTTGGTGGAGACAAAAGGAGAGGATGTTGAACATGAGGTATGGGTCTATTAGAACATCCTAATAGGAGACCAATGGTTTGGAAATTGAATCAATTAGGAAGAGGAGGTCAGAGGAAATGACCTCAGGGTCAGTGAACCCCACCTCCCAACCACAGGATGGGCTCTGTCACAATGCTGTCCACTAGATTGACAACATGCCTCACTTATATCTCCTGCCATTTCCTTTTAATTTACCAAGCATCTGATCTAATTTAAATTTCCATGGATTTTGTCTATAATCACAAAACTTGCATATGTTTGATTCTTTTCTTTGCTTTTTTATTTTTAAATGGGCATCATGTTGAAGCACTTCTCATCTAGAGAGCACCCTTGTGCGAATATAAGCCATCATCACATCATTTCATTTAAAGGTGAGAGTCAGATTTCCAGTCGTTAGTGTCAGCATCTCCAATGAGTGAGAAAGCCTGAGCGCTGGATAAACAACAGACTCCCTGCTACAGTTGGGCAGACTGGCCACCAGTTAAGCGGAGGAGCAGAGGATGAGATAAAGGAAGTATGTGAGGAAAAACTCCTGAGCTGGAGGATGAGTGTAATGATATTTCTGTTTATCTGTGGAGATGGTTGAGGGGTATTTTTGGATGGCTGCTGTTTTTTCCTCCGTAAATTCCAGGTTCCGGCTGTTTTTCCTTCTCCTTGTTCCCAGCCTGTGAATGCAGAGCCGCTTCCTCTCCCTCCTTCCTATTCTGAGCTGATTGCATGGAGGTGGGGGTTGTAATAGTGTATATATACGCGTGTGTGTGTGTGGATGTGTGTGTGTGAATTAAGGAAAAGGAATGCTACAATATGCATTTTTTTTATTTTGGTCAGTCGGTTTAAACTAATGAAAGCGTGTGCGTCTTGGGTGTTGGGTGTGGAGGATGCAACCATTAAAGAGATCAGCGTGTCAACTGTTCCCCAAGTGCTGCTTTCTCCAATCCAGCTGGCGATGGGAAGTGTGAGCATGTGTGCGCGTATGCATGTGTGTGTGTGTGTGTGCACTTTATGCCCTACACGCTCCTCTCAGCAAGGAACAGACAGATGGATCTTTGCTTTGGCCGATGTTGTCTGACTCTGGCTTCTGATCTAACTGTCCCGCTGCAGGCCAAATTACTCTGCATCTCTCCCTCTGAATTCATCCGCTTTCAACGAAGCAACACCCCAGAGGAAAAGATGAATGCATGCAATTAAAACTGTGCAGCTACACTTAAATTCACAGATGATCCAAATGAAGTGTTTGGAGCATCTTGATAGATTCTGTTTTTATCTCGCTGCATCTGACACGGTGAGTGTGCAGTTTTTGGTTGCTATGGACTCGCGTATTTATCCAACATTAATCATATTTGATTTCCTAGAACTGGAGGAGAGCATCTTATCTGTGCACTTCTTCGTGGAACTTTTTTTTTTTGAACTGCTTTGCAACCTCAGTAAGAAAACGTAGAAACCGATATTATCGTGAGGCATCATGAAATCCTGTTTGGTGTTTTTTTGTCACGATTTCCGTCCATTTGGAAATGTTTACATATTTTAATTTGATACTTTATCAAGTCAGTGCTGTGTGATCCTGGTCTTGTAAACATTCGAAAGAAATAAAATGCTGCATGGAAACACATTCACCGGCCAAAACTGTGAGCTGGTAGGAATTTTTTCAACCCCCTCTGGATCGGCACCAGTCTCCCGAAATCAAACTCTTTACGGGACGTAAACAAAGAATCATAAAGCCTACTTCTGTGTGTACAGCCCACAAACATGCTCCATGCTGCACATGCAGAGGACAAAGTAAAAAGTAGAACTTGTGAATGAATTTCAGGTAATAAAGCTGAAGTGTCATTCTGTTGCAGTTCAGTTAAAAGCATGCTCAATACCTCTGCCCAAGCTACATTTTCATTTTATATCTAGCCTTACTTAATTCTTTCTCTCTATTCTTTTTTCCACATATCTCTCTGTATCACTGTGATCCTAAAGTAAACAAGCAAATTCAAGTGGAACCACTTCTATGAAGTTTATAGAGAACACTGTAATAAACATGAGAACAAAGATTATTATTTTCATGCAAAAAGTCAGATCAGAGGACTTCTATGCCAGACATTTATTAGTTAAGCTTGTTTGGCATGGCAGAAAGTCAGAGAGAGTTTTTTTAATGGTTGTTTGAATTTATTATATTTGGGCAAAGCCGGGTTTGTTTGAGCCAGCCGGAAATTGTTGCAGTGTGTGGCATGAAGTTTAATTCTCACATCAGTCCACACCTTAACCTGTTCAGCCGCAGTTTATGGTACTTCAGGGGTTTTATATGTCAGTCCTGGTGGACGAGTCTATCATTTTCTTGTTTAATGTAAATTTTTTCTTTTTATGCAGTATCAACGTTGATTATATTAACAGCTGCTCGCAAAGGTCAAAGGAAAAGGAAAAAAGATGAATGTGTCCTCTGAGTGAACACCTCTGTGTTGACATGAAAACACCGGCACACTGCAGCCTGCTCCTCTGTTTATTGCACAACAATTCCCTTAAAGTGCTGCCATGTTGTATTTTTCTGGCTGTTAAGTTTCAAGCTTCCAGACCAAACCGTGCCATTAAATGTGGATTTTAAACACAAAAAAACCTGTATATGAATACACACCAACACACAAGGTGTGTAAAGTGCCATGTCAGACTAACTTCACTAAGGGGAGTCTCCCCTTTTTCGCCGAACTATCTAGTGCTTTATAGTAAAAAAATCAGATTTATAGTGTCACAAAACTGTCCTGCCCTTCAAAAGAAGTGGATTTCCCTGAAAACGAGTGAGGTAAACAGTATGACTCTGTTTCCCCAGTTCTGTTTTTACTATCACCTGGTATTCATGTTCAGGGAAGGGTATAGTGAATTTGCACATCCATTGTTTTTCTTTCCCAAGTATCTAACACAGTAGATCTTGTATCGCACTTTCTGTCTGCTTCCTTTGAGGGACTTTCAGGGATGTTTGGACCGACTGCTCAGATATTTGAACTCTTATCATTCCAACTATATCTAGAGGAGAGATAAATGCTGTAACATTTTCTGGGGGATTATGAAAAATGTTTCTTCCCCTGGCAGGCAAGAGTTCTCTGTTTCAAAATACATGTTCCTATCCTCTTTCTCTATCGGACAGTGGTCTGGAATTTCCAGCTGAAAGCAAAGTGATAGGGGTAGAGTTATCTATGTTTAGACTATAAATGTTTATGAGGGATACATTTTGGAGTGTAGCAAAGAAACCAGACTTTGGCGCAAGTGTGCTTGGAATGCCGGAGTTGCACTGTCGGGTTAGAAATGGATGAACAGGCAGCTCATCACTGCTGCGGTTTGTTTTACAGGGATAGAAGGAATTAGTCTTTTCCTGGACTCATACATCAATATGGCAGATGTTTCCTAAAGGATGGATCACAAGGCCTTTCGAACAGATTCACAAACTACCCTAATTGCTGTTTGTTTTGTCTCCCACCGCCCCCCCCTTACTCTTAGTCTTGCGTCAAACATCTGAGGAGTATTTTCAAGAACAAAAAGGAACTCGTATTGCTGCTTTGAATTTGGCTCTCGGACACACAGGGAACTGGGTATTGTTTCCAAGCTTTCATCCATCCACATTTGATCTCTGCTCCCATCCACAGTCCAAAATGTGCTCAGGCTAACTGAATTATGAATCCCACTCATGATCCTCACGGTGTTTTTCCATGCCTGAGATGGGTATTGGGTGCTGATAGGATATCAAGCACACCTAAGTGCTTCCCTTTCCTCTCTCTCTTTATTTTCTTTCCTTTTCTCATCGGCCTCTGACTCTCTATCAGGCCCCCCACACATGCTCTGTGTCACGTCCTGTAGCGAACAACAGCTCTACCTTCTCCGGGAGGCACGATGATCCTTGCCATAGATCATGCTGCATGCGTTCAGAGCGACTGAAAGCTCGTAGAGAGATTTACTACGGGCACATTTTTGAAGACAACCCAGTTAGTCATGTTTGATTTCTCCACCCATCATACTGCCTGACTTGCAGCTCTCCTCTTTCACATTTCTATCAACGAAAAACACTTAAATGTCCTGTTTCTTTCAAAAGTTCCCGTTCTCCGGTAATCCGAACTGAAGGCAATAAAAAAAGAGAAAAAAACGAAAGAAACTCTCTCATTTTTATTCTAAAGCTCGTCCTGTGTGTTTATTTGACCAGCAGCCATCTTTCAGCTCTCATCATCATCACGTAGGTCTGTGTTTGTTGATGTTGTCTTAGTAACAACATGGGTTGCCAAGAATCATCTGGCCACTAGTGAAAAGAATTTAAACCCTAAAGCTTTTTGCTTTAAGGTATAAGACCGGATTGCATGGAAGCTTCTAAACTTTCATCATTATCATTATTTATGATGAAATTTATATTAACTACCTGCAGTTTGAATAAGCAATCATCATTAATTATTATACAGTATCACAGCATGGAGTTATATGAAGGGAAGGGCTTCCTTTAGTGCTCTGTCTTTGCTGAAGAAGCCTCTGACTGATCACACCACTGTCTAACCCTTATTTAATGCATTTTATTGTTGGATTACGACAATATTCCCACAGTCCGTGAAATAAATAACCTATTATGCATCAACATGACTTATTATCAGTTATTCTGTTTGAGAAAGAGAATCGAATTTAATCTAATCTAAGTACGGCTCATTTTACAGCATTCCCATTGCTAGTACTGGGGAAAAAATCCTGCAAATTAACCCACAACTTTGCAATCCTTCCAGTCTTAAGGGAGGGGAATTTGAATCGATGAAAACTTCAGAACTGTGTGATCACAATTAACAGCGTCAGCACCCGAGCCCCATCTGGGTAAATGCTATTTTCACTTTGGGACACATCTACTGGGGCTTGCCAAGGATGTATGAGCAGAACAAGCCCAATCCTGGCTGATATCTTTGTTTCACATCTAACAGGGAAGGGGAGGAATGACCTCATGTTGAAGTGACTCAACATTTGTCTTAAGTTATAGTGTGTGAGCACCAGAACGTCAGATGTAATGAAATAATGCTCCTGATGATGCAATGATGCATGCGGCTGACTTGTGTTGCTTTACATGGTATCAAAGGAAGAAATGAGCTCACTGCGGAGTGAGACGTACACACACAAAAAAAAAACAAAAAAAAAACAGGACTTTATGATTAAGGAGGGTAGTTTATAGTTGCCTCCAGTCCCTCGCCCTCGCCATGGCAGTGGTGATTCATGTGATTGAGAAGAGTGTGGGAGGGGAAGTGGGGTGGAAGGGGAGGAAGAGAGCCAGGAAGTAGGGGGGAAAAGCTGGTTTATCAACAAGGCCTGATAATGGAGACCCACAGGAAACTGCTGAGGAGGATTTTCCACGATGTCGCTCAGGAACCCTGGCACTAGAGCCGACTATACACACACACACACACTACCTATAATCCCACACAAACAGGGCCACCCACACCCACTCGAGTTTGGTTCAAATCGGCATAAGTACGCGTTCCCTCAGCAGAAAACATCCAACCATCCATCAGCTGTCTCAATCAGTGTTTTAAAGTCCATCGGCAGATCTGTCAGCACATTCTCCTTATCTGCTTTTGTAGCTGCACCTGCTCCAGTAGGGCACAGTGCCAGCTCTAATCCCAGTGCAACCATTGGCTGGCAGTTCTCATGAGCACAGGGCATGTTGGCCAGTAAACAAGATGAAAAGCAGGCGTGTGCGTAGATAGATCCCCACCTGAAACCCAGAGCTGAGGATGCACGGCACCGTCTGCTCCCGCGTCAAATACGAAGGCACCTAAAAGAAATCCGGCTCTCCTCTATATTAGACTGAAAGGACAGCCACAAGGGATGTGTGTTCATGTGCATGTGTGTGTGCGTCGAACATGTTTGTCCCATACTCGGACAGGGAGGGGTCCTTGTTTTCCTTCTGCTCTTCCCTTTGGTTACACTGTTGTTTCCCAGCCACCCCCCCCACCCCGCTGTATACAACACATCCCATTAGGAAGGCTGCTGCTGAGATCTTCCTTCACACACACGCAGGCACACACATGCGCACGCACACACACGCGCTCAGAGACAGACCCAGGAGGGAAATCAGCGCTGAGAAGACCTTGTTTCTTTTCCTACGGTGCAGTCGTTAGGGAAACGGCGAGGCAGGTCCATCAGTGGATTCCTGCTGCTGCCGACATCTTCAGGCTCTGTGACGCTGCTGCTACTGCTGCTACTGCTGCTACTGCTGGCCACGGAGCATCATCTGTCACACAGTTTCCCTATAAAAGCCAAATGTCATCAAGTTGTTGATATTTAATGTCTCTTTTGACGGACGGGACATTATTCCTTTCAGTTCCTCATCAGCTGTTGTGCTTGTAATTCTGCCTGTGGGGATTTTATTTGCATTGACATGTTTGTGGCTCTGTCCACTGTTGGAGCTCACCATTCTCAGGACGTCCTGTAGAGTAGCCCCCCTCCCTTCTCCTATAAAAAAAAAAAAAAGAAAAAAACCCCACACAGAAGCAAATAGACATAAACATGTACACACATGAGCCCCCTACTCCCCTTCTCACAGCTCCTGTTCCTTATCTTAAGCGTCCAGGCAGCTGTGAGCTTGTGTGTGAAAACGGGGGAGAGAGAAAAGTGTGTGTGTGTGTCAGGCGGCAGAGAAATAGGTGTGAAGTACAGCCACTGAGCTTGCCTTTCAAGTTCCCCTTCGCTCTGCGATTGGTAGTCACAGATGGGGGGGGGGGGATAGGATTAACAGCTGCACAGACCCGATGAGTGTGTCGGCCACAGATGAAGGAAGGGCAACGAATCGGCCCGGACAAACGTCTCTGCGCCACTGAGCAGTATCATAAACTGAGATCACCCAGGGACTAGTTGTAGTAGTAATCACGCTTCAAGATTAAGGCTGCCGGATTTTAAGATTAATGCTTAGTGCCGTTGCACAGCCGGCCAATTAGTTACACAATAAAATGATTACACGTAGAAACAAGCAAGGTTTAGAAACATAAAGAAGGCTGAACAGGATCTGAGAAAAACTGCGTGATGTTTCTTTCTCAGGTCGTGCCATCAATGGTATTGAGAATTTATACCAAGCACATATTCCTTTCTGTCTGTCTCCAGCACTTTTCAACGCCGGCTCCATCTGTTTTGAAGGCTCGGCTGGAGGTTTAAAGTGGATTGAAGCGGTCTTCACACACATCAGGTGGCTAAAAGAGGGAGCTTCACAAAGGCAGGCTTTGCTGCTGTTGGCTACAAATGAAAAAGGACACATGAAGGTCCGGCTCAGTTAAAGAATGATACGTTAAATCATCAGTCTTTTAAGTCTAACATAAAAGATGGGATTGCTAGTTGTTGATTCAACAATGTCTGTCACACTATCCTTTGATTACGCCTGTTTGGATTCATCTGCAAGCATGTCTAGTTGTTTCCACATATCTGTTGTTGCATTTTGCGCATTGTTTGGATTGAAGGCCTTTGATTTAGTAAATTGGCGTGTGTGATGTTCTCTGTTCTAGCTGTGAGACTCTCGACATGAAGGCTGTTTATGTTTCCCTCCCGTGTTGCTTTTGGGGTTGTTGTAAGTTTATGTTGGGTTTCGGGGTTGCTTGTCTGTGTTATTCGTCACGTTGTCTTGTGGTGTTTTGGGATTGTTTGTCTGTGTTTTTGCCATGATTATTATGGGATACAGCGCGCTGCTGAGACGCTTCCTGTTTATTGGCCTTATCCTGGCCCCGGGATCATCACTGACATCACAAGGTTGTTTACGATTTGGGGTCCAAGGTAAGCTAAATTTACCAGAAGTGTGAAGCCATCTTTTAACCTTTGACCTTTATGAAAGTCAAACTGGAGGACTTTTCTTTTTTTAAGAAAAGAAGCTTGGCTGTGGGACAAGGGAAAAGTCTTTTAGCCGCGTTGCAGTATGTTTTTACAAGTGCACCCCACATCCCCATGTACAGTATAACAATGGATCTAAATATTTTGTCAGCCTCTTTCATCATGGGAGAGAAAATACTTACTAAAACAGTTAGTCTGTTCCATACATTACCCATACATGGATCTTATCCACACTTTTTCTTCATCTTAGAAAAGGTAAATATAGTTCTGATTTTTAGTACCATAACATTTGTAAACAATTCTCTTATTTTGTCTTGAAAAACAATTAGCCTGCTCTCTTGGAGAACCACATCAGTATTTGGGGATAAATGAAATTTCTAATTTATTTCCAGAATGTAACTTTGCTTAAAAGGTCCATGTGTCAATATGATTTTTTTGGAATCAATGAATTTATGGAGTTTGATACTTTTGTAAGGATTCTCTATGGTGAAACATGCAGTTTTGACATATAAAGTTAGTAAAAACGGTTTGGTTGATTGCTTCTTTGTTGTCAAAATATTTCTTGGCAATTGATCTTTTATTGTGGAAAAAGCCTGTTTTTCACGCCCCATTTAGAAAGAAACCATGTATGTCGGAGTAGCAACAGATTTGAGAATGATAGGTTTGCCCATGAAAATCTTCTCTGCCTAAGCAACAAAGTTTATTTGTCTATTGGCTCCTGTTTGGTGTCACTCATAAGGCTGAATACTTGAAATCTGAAGAAGCAAGACATATCAGCAATTTCACTATATTTAACAAACAGGGACCTCAGCATGTGGAAGAGCCATACACGGTCATAACAGCCTGACACTTTCTACTCATACTGGTTTCTCTCTGCTGTGAGATGGAATTTCGACTGCACGACCTGTCTCTGACATCTTCTGTTAACTTGCCCTTTAATTTGGGAATGATAAAGGGTTCACTCCAAATAAGGGAGAAAATTGGTTTTAAGGAACACCAGCTTGAAGATGCCCTATCCCACAGGCTCTATCCACCTCAGTCAAATGTCACACAAATGGTCATACTGCTGTTACAGTGTCTATGTTCAAATATGCTACCAATCAGGTATATGATTGGTTCATACTTAATTCTACTGCTCATTCCACAAATTAATATTCCTGTGGGACCATTTAAAAGGGAAACTATTGCCCCATTTCCACTGAGCGGGTCGGTACGGGTCGGGTCGCTATTTTGAGCGTTTCCATTATGGAACCGTCCCATAAAACCCGTACCGGACCATTTTTGGGCCCCCTTCAGTTGTGGGTCCATCAAAAATGGAACGGTACGGTTTGGGCGGAGTGCTGGCATCATGCAATACCACGCATTGATTCGCGGACAGAAACAAAAACAAAACAACTCACAAAGCAGCGGTCAACACTGGAAATAAACAATAAAACGTGACTCCAAACATCAGCAGGGTCTGATTGACTCTGGAGCTTCAACGTATCCTCCCACATTTGGAGCTGAAGTCACGTAAAATCAGCTGGATGCAGCGGTGAGGAATAAAAATGTTTATAGAGACAAAGCTCATGTTGTTTTAGCTTCACATGTGTTGGTGTCGCGCTAGCATGACGCCTTGCTGGAAGGCCCGCATGCCGGCGATGGCTCGACTTTCAGTGGAAAAGCTTCTCTGAATGTGCCGGACCATTCAGCACTGTACTGACCCGTATCGACCCGACCCGTACTCCCCAGTGGAAATGAGGCTTAAACAGTCTTTCCAATTGTATAAGATTTATTGTCGAGAATTACTGTATTCATGGATAATTCAAGGAAACAGATTGATCTATTATACCTGAATTAAACTATTCCTTAAAAAAAGAAGCAAAAAAATTAAACAGAGGTTCAGTCATATTAACTCTGAATTTAGTGGATAAAAAGGGCCAATATTATATTTTAAATAAAATCAAATGAATGAGATGCTGTCTTGTACTCACAATTGACACTCACAATTTGCATCAGTAGATAAGAGGCTGTTTGCTGCTTCTGTGCTCCTGGCACAGAGCTGTTACACCAATTTTTGCTAAAACAACACAGGAGTGGGGTGCAGACAGACCTCCACTTTCCCCCAGTCCCACCTTCAATGTTCTGCTTTCATTCCATACTCGATTTCCTCTAAGATCACAGCCAGTTTCCTTTTTCTTCTCTTGCCTCATTCTGATCTCATCCACCACTACTGTTCACCCTGACGTATTAAATTCACCAGGAAACAAAGAATCCCGATTCCATAGTTTCATTGTTTCGCGTTTCTTCTTGTGTGTCAGGAACTGTCATTTTCATGCAGTAATGGAGCCAGCAGAGGATTCAACAGCTCACCAGTCTTTTGTGAAAATAATGATATGGTGTTGAACAAACTGAAATACCAAGTTACCCTCATGCTTAACTGTTCCACCCCCATTACCTGTATTATTATCCCAATGAGCATGTTTCGTTGTCTGCCTCTGAAGCGTAGCTTTCAAGTGAAGGGCGCCAAACTCTGTTTAAGGGTGTTGTTATGGTCACTTTCACCATGGAAAAGTATATATATAAGGACATCTTTTTTGATCCAGTTTAAACGGCAGTTGAATAGCATATTTGTTAAGCTTATTTCTTCCACCTTTTAGTTCACAGCATGTGATTAAAAGCACCTCATTCGACTTAAGTCATTCTAAATATCCTAAATATCACATTTTCAGTCTTTGTCTATAATGCATGTCGAGATGCCAAATCATCCCGGTGCGGCCAATAAACACACACTGCCACATTTTCTCTATATGCTTAATGATCTTTGTAGACGAACAGCAGTGATTTTATAGGTCTTTTATGCAAACACTCTAGGCTCACAAGGACATATAAAATGGTTATTATGTGAGGCAAGCACACAAGGGATATATTGTTACTGGCAAGGCTATTAAAGCCGCATAAGCACATAGTTGTGTAGCTGCTTCGAATTAATTATTTTCTAAAGCTTTTGCCTTGCAGATTAATCTGCAGTTACATTTCCTTTGATTTTTAGCAATATAATTGGATATTAATTGACTCATTGGGATACATTATATTAATACTTTTTAAAAACACACACCTCCAGTTATTAATGAAACAACAGACCATTAAGATACCCGCCTCAAGGCATGTTCTAATATATATAAAATCCCTACAGAGCTGCACTCGCAGAACCAGATGTGGGGGTTTGCAAAAAGTGTTGCTGACTCCATCTCCAAAAACATACAACAAAAATTATTTCTAACATAAATTATTTTTGTTAAATGTCGCGTATAAAATATATTTTCTCAAAGTTCACTAGCTGTCCATTCTGTTTAATTTGCTGAAAGACTTGCCTGTGTCCCTAAGATATAAACACACTTCATGCTATCACAATTCAAAGAAGCAGAATTAACTTGTTCATTTTAAGAAAAATTCAGAGTTTGCATCATGTTACTATAAGTGATTATATTTCTAGTACCCTGCACCACACTACTATAGCACTGAACCCAGTTTATCTTGAAGCCTGAAAAGACTTGTTTGTTTGCCCCTGTAATGATTGTATAATGGCCATGTTGTTCAATAAATTTCAAAGTTAATACTGATCAGATTTGATGGTTCTTGATCAGAACTAATGTCTGCATCTCACTTATACTGTATGTACAGTAAATAAGACCGAATGACACACAGTTTCCTTGGGGCAACTAAAAATATAAAGTATGACAGCCTCATACTTTATATTTGTGAGATCCTTCAGGAGGCTTCATTTTGACACTTCTGTGATGGATCCTGTTGGAGCAAATATTTATGACATTTTATCTCTGGAGGATTACAAACATTCATTAAGATACGATGAAAAAACCTAGATTGCCAGCTTTTTTTTTGTGTTTTAGCTAAAGTAGTGCTAGCATGTTAATGATGACAAAGTTCAGCACTTCAAAATCAACAACAAAAATGTACAGTTTAATCAAATGTACACTGAAGGAATATTTAAACTGTTATATCATATTATCCCTGTTTTTTTGTTTGGACCAATGATACTTTTAGCTGTAAATTGGCTGAACTGTAATTTTTACCTGTATTTCTAAAAGTGAGGAATAAAAGACGACCACAGGTAAGTGTGATGAGGCACAAAGCTATCATGATGCAGTTTTTAAAACTGCATCATGATGCAGTTTTTAAAAACTGTTTAAAAAAAGCAAATCTTTTTAAAAGTTGAGCTCCAACATATTTGTTCATGGTGCAGGCCACTGCGTTTGCCACTAACCATAGAAATGTGGCGGTCGAAACATCTGCACACTTTAATGGGTCTATGTAAAACAATTTTTTTTTTCATCAATTCATTTCTGTTTGTAGAAAGCTTTCCCTCTTCAGATGTTAAAGTTAAGTTGCACCAAAAACCTTGGTTACTCTGCATCGTGCAAACAGGTGACCATCATCCAGAGAGCAACATCCACTGGGCAGCTAGCCACTTTCCTGGAGGTCTTACTGGGTAACTTCCCAAAAGTGTGACTCTTTCAGGCCACTTTTGGAAGGAAGTAAAGCTTTGCGTGCCATTGTCACATTTTGTCTTACAACAGTAGATAAGTCTGATTGGTTTTTATACAGAGAGCGGAAAGGGGCAACAATGTCATAATGAGCATGGGAGTGAAGGAGGCGGGCGGTGACAATGCAAGAGCTTGAATTTGTTGTTCAGCACACTTCACCTGACGGAGCGAGTCTCCGTCTGTACTCTCTGCTCGATAATTGGCTGAAGGGATGCGTGATTTTTACGACACGCCTCCTTCCCCTCCATCCAACTAATCAGCTTCAGGAGTCATTGCTCATTGCCATGGCGACAAATGCTCCTGGTTGCACAGGTTTCCTGTCCACACTTACCTTCCCTGACATCCCTCTCTCTCTTTCTCTCTCTCCCTCCCCGCTTTCGGCCTTATACCTCCAAGCCTGGGAGCGGAATTCTGGGAACATTTTTCCATGTGAAACAGCGAGGGTCAGTGCAGGGGTGTGACGCCACGGCATTGTTCCCGCTGCGAGGAGAGGAACCGTGCGCCGTGAGGCCAATTCCTGTCCGCTCCAAAAAAACAGCCACTTTCTCACACTGCTTTCCTTCCTCCGCCAGACAGCTCAAAACAATCCCAGAGTGTTTGTGGGTACGAGGTTTGGTAAAGCAGGCAGCCGAGGGAGCAAACAGAGTGAGCGAGAAAGAGAAATGAAATAAAAAAGAGGTGGAGAAAGGGTTCTTTTTTTTCTGCTGGTTTATTCAGACTGTTTATGGGCCATTGAAAACAAACAAAGGGGAAAAAAGATCCCACTGTGCCCAACTGACGCTCGCTCAAACAAACGGCAGGCTGACATTATATTAGTCTAAGTGGGGTTGAACGGCCGGCTGTTAGTCCGCCCGCCTGCCTCTCAGCATAATCTGTTTTGTTGTAACAACAATGAAATATCCTTATCGTAAAAAAGCGATTTCTGCTCCCTCAGCCATGAGTTTTTATCCTTTTTCCCTGCCTCCCACATCCTCATAAAAATTTATCTGTGTATATTCAAACGTTTCCTTCAAGCATTCTTTCGGTAAAAATACAATGTGTACTGAAGAATTTGTGCATGCATGGGAATGTGCGCAAGCATATTTGCAAGAAACTTTACAGACTTTAGATATTTTTGGTGTTTCACTTGTGGTGAAACCCATTTTTCCCATATAGTTCCTAAAAAGCAGAACCAGTGGTGGCGTTAATCATATCTTATTACTGTAGTAAATCCTAGAGTCCTATTTCTGTATGCACAGAGCTACTATTAAAATAGTCGGAATGACACGCAAACAAAAAGATGTGCTTCTGTTATCATATACAAGTTATTATAACACATGAATCTTTTTATTTCAGGCTTCCACATGTTCAGTAAAGCCCGGAAAGACGTCTGGCCCTGTTTAGATCGGAATGAGCACTTGCTTGTGTTTGGTTGCAGCCCACCTCAGGTCAGAAGTTTAATAAGTTCCAAATGCGTCTCTTTGTGTGTACATTTAATAGGGGATAAAGCATTGCATACGTGCACATACTGGCACTGATTCAGGTTATCCCCCCCCTTCACTCTATTCTAATTTCTAACCCCAGCTGTCCCCTCTCACGACCCTTCGAGAGCTGTGACGGTCCTATTGTTTTACTCTGCTATGCAATCTGCACGTATGGACACCTCAGAAGCCTCATTCCTCTCCTTATCACGTGTCAGTTACTGTATAGAGCTGATACAGGGCAACCTGGCAGAAGTCCCAAACTGAATTCGATGTATGTTTTCCTGCAGACTGCAAGGAGGAAGCATGAAAGGAAGGATGAGCCATCCGAATCCCTCTCATGTGTAAAACAGGAGACATCTCTATTTTGGTGTTCAGGTTCTTCTTTCAAGGTTTATTTGACTTTTTCCATTGTGCTCCTGTTTACCTTTCGGATTTCTTTTCCACAAATGTTTTGCGTCCTACCTGTTCTGACGAAAGTGGAAACTGAGAGCAAAGGGATAGGGGAGAAAATAGCAGCGGCTGCTCTCTAGAGTTTCCTGTCTGTTGTCAGGTTTGTGTGCGTGCGTGCCTTGTCCTCCGTCCTCCTTGGCCTGATGTCCTCCCCGCCTAGGCCCTTCTGTCTGAGGATGCATGTGTGCATGTGCGTGGGCTGGATGTCTGGGAAAGCCTCTGACACATCTGAGGGAGGAGATGAGCAACGGGCCTAATATAGTATGCAAGTGCATGTGCGCTTTTGTCAAGTGTATGTGTGAGTGTGTTTCATTAAGGAAGCACCTGTCCCGTGTGACCGTCAGTTCTGTTGCATTTATCTGACCCCTCTCACATCAGGTGGCTTCCTGGTTTGCGTCAGATGCTGCTCCCTATGGCTTGCCGGTATTGGTCCACACAAGCTCCTCCTCTTCCTTTTCGGGGGCTCAATGATCTTTGGAGTGCTGCCGTTGTCTCGCTCACATTCCTCCAAAGGCCTGAAATCAGACTCAGCTCAGGGGATGTTTTTAATCAAAGCATAGTATTGGGATGTAGAATAAGTGAACCATATTCAGATTAATTAATTCAACTAATCAGTTTGAACATGTTGCAAAATTCTTACAGTTGAAATAATTAAATGATTTTACAATACTGTACTGATTGTTTGGGAAAGCAAGTCCTTTAAACCCTAAACATGCTGAAGTGGTTTGCAGGGGCCGTAGCTAGAGAGATGACTAGGATTTAAAGGCTTTTGAGTATCTGTTCTTCATAGTGGTTCTTAAGCCGTGAAACAAAACAAGCTTCCATTCACAGTATGTCAAGTGGATTGGCTTATTAGCCAGGACAAATTATTGGGAAATGATCTTCTGAGCTCTGGCTTATGCCTAACAACACACCTGGAATTCATTAACATCGTTCTACTCAGTCACCCATGTTTTGTATTTTTGCTCTACATCAGTGACGATTAACAGAAATGTTTTGGTCCAAGTAATGTGATATTAAAGACTTTTTTTCTTACAGAACATCAAGACTCAATCGCTTGATTTCACATTGTTTGTAGTCAACTCAGTTAAGAAAAAAACTAATAGTTATCTAAATCCCTATACAGTAGGATAGATTGAACACATTCATTACTCTTCCCTCTTTCCATGTTGAGCTGAATGCCAAACCTCACCTGCAAGTCTGAGCTCTGGATTCAATGCTGCATATTAAACAGCTGCTCTTATGTTTTTCTGCACATAAGCTCGAAATATGAGCAGCAAACGTGCACAAATTTGATTTATTTTACAAAAAGGATTCGCGTTGGTCTGCCAGACTGATATGTTTAGTGCTTCATTACATTGTTGTTGATATTTCTAAATGAGGTTGAGGCTATTGGATATCCACCAACAGGAGGATTTGGAGCAGCTTCTCTTCAGGTGTTTGATGCTTTTTGGATGTGTTAGTATCCTTTGACCAGCCAGTGACATTAAAAGGTAGTTATTGGACATTGAGTAATGTTGTTTGTTAGTATTTGCTTTAGCACTTATTGTTTTTACATAATATTTTGAAATGATGAAACCCAGTCCTCTTTTATTACTCCAACTCAAATTATTCAGTGTATTTTTAAGGGCATGAAATGATGAGCAAAAGGTCATTGAATGGCATGATTTATATGCATGCCACGAGTTAATGTAAAGACAAATTAATTTTTTAATTGGACAGGGTGGAAATTCTTTTTCTCTGATTTTTTTCCAATTTTTGTTTCTTACTCTTGCAGCTAGCATGCTTATATTAAGTACAGTATGTAGGGTGACAGATTTTGGGCTGTTGGCAGTCCAAGGTTAGGAAAACTTTATGACTCTCCTTAAAAACGGGAAATCTCATGACATCTATAATATGCAAATATGTTTTCAAGCAAAATGACTTTTGACACTTTTGAGTGTCAAGGGTAGAACTGTCAAAACAGGCTGAAATGCATTTTTGCACTTTTTGTGTTTTGCAAACTGTGCATTTCTGCCAGAATACGCAAAATACTGTGACAATTATATCCATTTAAATCAGCTTTGCACATTCAGCATGATTTAGTAAATGTGGCACTGAATGTGCAGGTTCTTTTCGCTTCTTTATTCAGCGCTTCTGAAAGCTGGGCAGAAACTTGCTCAGATGCTCACAAACGGTTGCAGCTTGGACGAGACACAACAGGTAAAAGCTGCAGAATTGTAGATGTGCATCAGTCAGATTCAGAATATTTTCATATGTGCAGTGGTTGGTGATGACTGAACTTCTGGAAAAAATCTTCTTACAAACTGATTATTTGTTTGAATGTATAAATCACAACTGTTGTTTAGACAAACACCGTCAAAAGGAGGAGCATTTACATTTTGTATGTCTATAACAACTATGATGTCATTGCCAGAACTAGTGTATCATGACCTGCGTTTCCAGTTAGGCTCCTCCTATATTGCTGTTCTTTCTGTCACATTAAGATGTATTTGCTTTATTTCTATTTGCATCTTCTTCTAATATTTTGATCTCCATTTTTTTCCTGTTTCTTGCCCTCCTTCTACACAGCAAAATCAATAGCACACTGTAAATCCTCATTTAAATAAAGCAGTTTTCTCCCGTTTTCAAGAACATACAACCACCCACAAATCATGGTAACAAAATAGGCGCATTTTTTTTGTGGCACACCCAATTTTACTTTAATTATTTGCAATTTAAGTAAATCTGGGCCTAAGTGCTTTATGCTAAACACACCTTCATACTCTGATAAACACAACATAGGGTATTATGCTGTCCAAAGAATCAATCCACCAACTTTCTGGTCGGCAGACAACTCTTCCTCCTGACTGTTCAAAACACTCTGAAACAGTTTGGTTCATGAAACCACCGTAGTTCTTTACATTATTCCCATTTACAGCAGACGTATAGTGCTTTTGAACTGTTTGAACTTTGTCAAACAGCAGGAGTTTTTCTCTTGATCCCTTCAAAGGCAGTCTAGAGAATTCTCTGGAGCAAGTCCAGGATGAGACCAGCTGGGTTGTTGCACACCTCACTTTTTTTTGGAATGAGTTAACTATGGAAGCACAGCAGACAGACTCAGGAGTAACCTTCCTGCTCTAACTTCCCCAAGAGACACAGTCAGGTGGTTGCGTGATGGTATTTCCCCATAAAAATGCAGATAGTGTTCTCAGTAATGTGATGTTATTGATCCATGATATAATGATATTTATATTTATATCCACGGTATTTCCTGGCCTTCAAATATCCATCCATCCATTTTCTGAACCGCTTAATCCGAGTGGGTCGTGGGTGTGCTGGAGCCTATCCCAGCTATCAACGGGCGAGAGGCTGGTCTGTCGCAAGGCTGACACGGAGAGACAGACAACCACTCACACACAGTTAACCTAACATGAGTGTCTTTGGACAGTGGGAGGAAGCCGGAGTACCCGGTTAGAACCCACGCATACACGAGGAGAACATGCAAGGCCGCAGTTTCAAACCCCTCCTCAGCCGTAATCTGGCTCCGACCGATTCGGGACTCGAACCGGCGGCCTTCTCACTGTGAGGCCGCTAACCACTACACCACCATGCAGCTGTTCTTCAAATACTTTACAGAAAATTACCCCTAACCAAATCCATTTCCAGGAAGATTCATCTGTGCATACTTAATAGAGTCTCTGAGGATTCTGTAGAAGTTGCTTTCATTGAGCAAACCTAAAAACCAAAGTATAGACAGGCTCAGTGACCCTGAGTAGGCCTTACACTTTAAATGTACACACTCAAATTCAAACCTTTGATGATGAATAGCTTCTAATTAGCCTCCATGGTAAAGCTGTCATCACATTCACATCAAACAGGGAAAGATGTGAGGACGTCTAGTAACAGTAAATTGGTTGAAATAGCCCTTTAGATTCACTGTCATTATCTAAATAAGGATGAATCAACCCATTTAGTTGCTAAAAATGAATATAACAATCTTTGCCAGAATGTAGGGTTTTTGTCAATAAATTGCTTATTGATAAAGTCAAATTGTTAAATTGTACCAAATGTTAATTTGTTAAGAGTTTCCTGACTGTCCTTCCGACTTGATAAGAGCACCCCTAGGACCGCTAACTGAGGTGCGTTTATGAGTTGCAGCAATTGAAAAGCGGCTTTAAAGAAGCGATTCAATTACTTTTGTGGGAGACACAGCTTTCTTTCTTTTTTTTTTAGTCTAATGGTACGGTGCATACAAGTAGAGCTTTCGTGTGCATGGTTCCTTAAAGAAAATTAATCAATCAATCAATCTACTGTACACAAAGATATGCACCACTACGAAAAGTTTTCAAAAAGAAAAGCTGATTTCTTCATTTATGGAGTTCATGGAGAATGGTAAGGCTTTCTGTACTGTAGATTTGGAAATGGTGATTCTTGGCTTCCCTCTCAAAACTTTTTGTTGTGAGTAAAATGTATTTTTGGGCACAGCATATACAGAATTTACTCTAAGAACAGAGCTGACAAAGTCCACTGTTCAAGAATATGCCATAAATCTGACAAAACGTTTTCTTGGGTGCATTTCTTTTAAAACACAACCAAGGCACCAAGAAAAATATGAAAGAGGTTCAATCACATCAGACATCTGATGCAAACTGGAGGATCAAAAGCAAAACTAACATAAAAAACCTTGATTTAACACCACTAAACTATGCAGCTTCAACAAATATAAGTATTTGATACCTGGGGCATGGTTGGTGGAATATAAGAATAATCATCCCAGACAGTTTCTCTTGTCTAGTAGATACCGAACTGGGGGGGGAAATATGATCTGTTTAAAGTTGAGCAGACTCTTATCACATCTAGATGTTGTTGCTATGTGGTTTGCCACAAAGACATACTAAATGTATCATTTCAATCAAAGAAGCCCGTAACTTGGTCAACATACTTTCTCTTTCAGATCTACATCACGATGTACAATAAAGTGGAATGCTTCCTTCCTGTAAACCTGTTGGTTTACTGTCAGTCTGTACATCATGAAGACTTCTTACCATGTTGCTATCAAGCAGGTGTTTCAACCCCCTCGAAATTCACATTTTATGATCCCAACTGTCAAAGCTTGCCTGTTTCCTAATGGGACCCCCCCCAACCAATACTGGAGAAAAAAAAATAATGAGGCCAATTGACTGAGGGGTAATTTCTGTGCAGTTTCCTTTTTAATGGACATTTGTTTGATGCCATTTGTTTGGTAAATGGCATGTATGCTTAATGGCCTTCTCTGAAAAAATACCCTCCCCCTTTCTCTCAAGTCCCAAATGATCTTCAGACCCTGAGAGTATAAAAGTTAGAAAAGTCTAATCTAGAGCTGCACACCCAAGTGGGATGGACAAAAAATGTTGCACAGACTACAAATTGTGCATGAGTGTTTGTGTAGCACGCTTTACATCAGGTTTAAATGCAAACTGATTGGGAGTCAAGGTGGTGACCTCTGCATCTGATGTTTTTTGATCTTAATTGCAAACAAATATGGTTTCGAATGGGTGTATTTTCGGTGTTACTGTTTTCATGGGCCTTTGTTTTAAAGGTTTGGGGGTTTGTTTGTATGTGTGAGTTTGGTTGTGGAGGTTTTTCTCATATGGGGCTGGGTTCCCAGGGATATCACCCCCTGAGGCAGAGGAGTGACATTGGCCAGAGTGTGATTTTGTTGGAGAAACACAGCTCCTACATCATACAGTGGAACACATGGCCTTTCATACAGAGAAAATCACACACACATAAGGCCATCTGGGCAAAGCAGACGTCAATTACATCCAATTCACCTTGTGTCACTCAAGAACTGAAGCCATGGCATCAATAAAAGAATGCTGGATGCTGTAGTGGAGACAAATGGGCAATAAATTTCTTTTCAGCTTAGCTGCAAGGCTTTACAGAGGCCTCCTTTAAAACCAATAAACAAAAACATGAAAATGAAATTGTCTCACTCAGACAAACGACATACCAGTGTTTGGCCTGGGCTCTCTACTTCAGTGGAAACACTGTATTTGCTGATGCATTGGCTCAATTATCTTGAAATAATCCAGAAACGAATATTTCCCCAGTTTCATGATGTCAGAATTATATATGCAGAAGTTGGATTCAGTGTTCTGGGAAATGTACATCTTTAGAGCTAGACCTTTTGGAGTTGTACATATGCTACACCGACCCCTTATTCGTGGGCAAATTGCTGACATAAATTAATTGAATTGTGTCAGCAGCAATCAAACAAACTAGTATGTAATGAGGCCCTGCGGAGTGAAAGCAGCCGAATAGCAATAACACAGGAGTAAACTCAACAGCCTTCCACTTCGTACTGATTTTAATCTTTGCTGTGCTTAACTCATTTCATAATGCATGCGTTTTACTGATATTTCCTTTTTAACTCTTCAAACTCCAAGCCAATTTTTTTCTTCGATGTAAAAACACTTATGAAACAACAACCTATTTAAGCAGAGTTGACATAGAGATATTTTTTTTTCTCTGTATCAACAGATATAGCACCATAAAGGCCAAAAAACCCTCGCAAAAAACAAAGAAACTAAACCCACTCCTGAATCTATTAGAAACATTACTCTGGAGAAATCCAGCTCAATAGTGACCAACAGAAACTACATGTATTTCTCCAGATTTCTTTTTTTTATGTTGCTTTTACATATTTCCCCCCCCAAAAAATTAACCAACATTTTCAGTTTTATCACTTTAATTCATTTTATTTCATGTCTCATTCACCTGAAGGGGACTAAAATAAATAGTTTTCTTTATGAGCTGGTATTGTAGAAAATTAATCTAACCCATTTTGAATAATATTGTTCTAATGCTCATATGTTGCCACTTTTCTAAATGGAATATGCCAGTCTGAGACGGATAGACTGACTTCCACTGAATAATCAGTCTGATGTGATAGTTGTTTGGATCCACTCAGCATACAGTAGTAGATACCCTGGTATTGTTTAAGGGGAAATTCTGAAGTCATTCTAACCGGATGAAAATTTGACAGGAAGTGAACTCATCATCATTTCCAGGTCAAGATGGAGGTCTGGACTGGGACTAGCAGTGACCTAGTGGTTTCAGAAATAGACATGGGTCTGCAGAACCTGTGCTAAAGTCTCTGGTGTTTCAACAAAGGTGAACCACTGTGGTCCCTAAGAAAGGCCCTTAATTACCAAACTATATTGTTATTGAGATTAAAAATCTGCCAAGTATCTTTAAAAAATCTACAGATTTTTTTTTTTTAAAAGTATAAACTCCCTAACGTATGTTCCAGCCATTTCACAAGGATTTCAATGAAGCCATTAGAATTTCACCTTTCTAGAGATAGTATCATTACATATCACAGATGCTGACTTGGATCAGTGCTTCCAAATATATTTATACAGTACTGACAAAAACTAAGGTATCGTAGGCTGTTTGATGTATTAATGAACCTAAAGCCCGACTCTAACCTGTACACGTGAACTTAATTTGAATATCTCTAAACTTGAATGCACAGTTGTTCAGTGTTTAATGAACAACATGCTGTTCTGAGATCTCTTAATCAAACTGTTCACATTTTGACAACATTGGGTCAAGATGACACATAACATAACAAATTGCCTGGGCATTGTCATCTCATGATGTGGTATCATTGTGTTTGGCTTTTCTGTTCAATAAAATGTTTGAGATGAAAGATCCTACATAGCCTACATGATATGCTGTCAGCGTATAGAATGAACCTGTTTTTTAAACATTTTCTATATTTTACATGGAATTTGTGACTCAAAAGCAATTGATATGTGGTGTATTTGGTTTTGTAACACCTATAGTTTCATGAAGAAATGCAGTTTTGAGTTTCTAGTTCCAAGCATAGACATAGTGAAACTTCAGTTCCAATAATCATCAATCCTCTAAACTTTTTTGTTTTCATTTTTCTTTCAGCTACAGTTTAAACATCCCAGCTTCCATCCTGCACCGACTTGCTCTGCGTCCCGCGGGGGGACTCGCGTCAGCATCGCTTCTAGGCTATCTGATTGATCACAGATCAGTGTCAGGGTACTTTTCCCATTCTCTGTTTGGCTACAGTCCTGCAAATGCAGCACTGTGTGGACATTTGTGTTATCTCTTGTCCTGCATGTGCAATCTTGCAGTAAAGGGCTGTTATCTCTGCCTTCAAATGTACTGCCCAGATCTGAGACAAGCATGTAGTTTGAGGAAATTTCAGGGTTTTCCTTTGGAGAAATCCGGTCATGGTCATGTGCGGCATTTTGCTGACTGACTTTACTCAATCAGTATTTGTCTCTTTTAGAAATGCTGGAAAAGGACAAAAAATGTTTTTTAAAATGCTATTTAAGGACACAATTTAACAAAACTTCATTTGGACTAATTGGAAAATACAAATAAATGTACATATAAAAACAAGTTTGTGTTTATTATATAAACACAAGGACCTGTAGAGGTATTTAACAGGCTTGATATGAAAGTCTATTCATTGCATGTGATATGTGTTAGAGGCTTGTGGTTAAAAAACAGTGTGACAACAAGAACAGCCTGATTTTTTAAAAGTGTAAATAGATCGGGTAGGGCAGCAGACCCTGGTCACAGGTCCCACAGAGCTGCTTCTGGCCTGAATCAACCAAACTCAAAATGATAAGACTCCTTCCTGTCTCCCAGTATGCATTTTTTTTTCAATCAGTATTCCAAGGCATCGTGAATAAAATCCCAATCTTATCAACCTGGATCCTTCCACCTCATTTACACTTGACGCAAGGTTTCCATAAAACACTTAGACCAATTTATTCCACCTCTCTCTCTCTCATTCTCACTCTCATTGCTTTCTATGTGTGAATAAGGAGGAGATTTTCCGACATTCCAGAGGCTGGAAAAATGACAGCTCGTCTGGTGATCGTCTGGATCTGGGTTTTTAATGGAATGGAGGGAAAAACATAACAGGCCAAAGAGCAACCAGGGGGAGCGCCTTAAAAATGTACATTTCTCATTAGATGGTGGGAGAAAGAGAAATAAAAATACTTGTTTTTTAAGAGCTGCACAATGACTATAAACTATTTGGATGTATCAAAGTGACAGAAATAATAAATAGTAGCTGTTTAAATTTAGAAAAATGAATGAGTTCTTGGAAAAAAATTATTATCGCAAATATTTTATCCTTTTTTTCTAAAAGTTTTTCATAGTAAGACAATTTTTCACTGTGTAGATTTTTTTAGTGCAATGGATCCATCACTTTTGAAAGTTTTTTCAGCTTGAAACTAATTGTCAGTTGCTAAAATATTTCCCATGCTTGAAGGAATTTCTCTGTGGGCAAGTAGAGTCTGATTAAATATTCATATTTTTAGAGGTTATTTTGTCAATGGTAGGATAAAAACTAGGAATTAGTGAATATTCATATAACCAAACCACAAAATAACATTCTGAAACAGAGCTGTACCATGTCAGATTTCTAGCTGATCACTCGTTTCCAGTGGGTAAAAACTAAAAAAAATAGTGTTGTAAAATAGGTTGCTTTGTAATCTGCCGTTAGCTGAAACTGCTGCAAGGAAGCTTGTTTCTCAATACTAGTCTAAATAGTTTACAATGTCCCTTATCGAAATACGGCATGCACATTTCAGAGAGGCTCTCGTAAACTGTTCTCTGCCACTTGTGTTCCTTCTTGAATTGTACTTCTTATCTTCCGTACACCATGCCCCTTGGAAAACACACACTATGGCAGTACAATGACAATTAAAAAAACAACAACAACAACAATCAACCAAATAAACAAAACCTAAAACTGAAAAAATGGAATTTTCTGCTGCTCTTGCAGGTTTACTTTTGCACAACATCCCTGTTTTGGAACATACATGTTGACGTGCGTACTGTACATACACCACCTCCTGCTGAACAGGAGCAAAACAGTTGAGCATGTTGACACTTAGGACAGCATAACAGGTTGAAGCTGAATTCACTTTTCCAATATTTCATTGTAAATAAAGCTCGAGGCTGCAGACATCAGACGACGCTCATGCTGAGAAAGTGAAAACGCAGGGAGGCACCTAGAAGCATGAAGTGTGAAACGGTTCTGCTCCGTCACACAGCTGAGAGGCAGCTCTTCAGTTCATAGTTTGTTGTTTTTGGCAAACACTTGGAATGATTGGGTTTCAGCTTTTGGGGCAGTAATCTCTGGTGGTGGATTAAAATCTTAACAGCATGCTCACATCAGGAAAGTTTTCCCTTAAACACCTTTTATAGGCTTTCTCTGCTTGTCACAGAGTGCTGATATAAAAGTGGGCTAATTTACTCCCAGTTTCAGACTATTTCTTGGAGCCATGTAGCAGCAGACCTGAAACACCTACTCCTGGTGGCTCTCTCTGTTTAAATCGTTAGGCTACAAATCTAGTAGAGTACAACAAGGGCATGGGGACTCCATTAATGTCTGGATATGCCGACATATGCAGACAATAATGGAGTGTATTTATATAGAGCTTTCCCAGTGCCTTAAAGTTCTTTACACTGGAACTCACACATGAAAAACTCAGCGCCAAGCAGTTCAGGTGGCTTATAGACCTGGACGTACAGAGTCGTTTGATCCTGAAAAACTTACCGCCGATGTCTGGAAATCTTGAACCTTTTAAAACTGTTACAGTAAAGTTTAATGTTGTGCAACGGAAACCACCATAAAATGTATTTCTTTTTTGAAGGGGGGAATAGGAAATAGATATTTTCACATGTTCAGTGTGAAAGTCTGCTTCTTATCTCCAAATATTTTACATTAAATCCACTGACATGACTGTTTGTGCCTAAGAAGCATGTGAGGTGTTACCTGTGTCTGACCTGACTGACCTACCCAGCTGTAATATGATGAAGCAGCCCGCTACTCACCTCTCAGCGCTTGATGAGCAAGCTGGACAGAAAAGAGACGCTGCAAGTCAAGCATCTAAAGCCGTTTTGAATAACAAGCTTTCCAAGGAAAATGGTTTGCAAAACAATTTTTGAGGTCAATCAGTCATAAAGGGCAGAAGAAAACTTGGGAGAAGGACCGATGAATGTGTTTATTTTCAGACAAATTTAAAAATGTTTCATCTCCAGTGTTTCTTCATTTTAATTGTACTGCAGCTTTAAATCCTGAATTTTTGCAAGTCAAGAACATGCAAACATTAAAAAATGTACTGACATGATGAATTGACAAAAATGTGTGATATAAATATAAAATGCACATTTCCAGCTACAAATACCCAGAATGTTCCAGAGGAGAAAGAAGAAGGAGCAGTTATTTCAGACTGTAACCTCCTCAGACAGCGTCCTCACATGAGGACATCAAATGGTTGGTCGTCTGCACTATATTACTAAATTCTGTGTAATTGGAACCTGTGAAACACTTAAATTAAATTTGGTGGTTTCAGAAGAGATTTTGATTTTTAATTTAAGATTATATTTATATTCACATCATATGTAATAAAATACGTATAATCCTAAAAACTAAGGATAATCCAAAATCACACAATTTTCTATTTATTGGCCCCTCCTAACCTCAATAGAAGAAATCTCTAATCGAAATCAAAATTGAAACTGAGGTCTCGGGAGGGTAAACTGAAATACATTTATACATTGTCAAAGAAATTCTTTATGGAAATCAATCTACTAATAATAGAGATTAGACTCAAAGCAGATGTCTTACTTTGACAATCATTATTGCCTCAATATTTCTTTTTCTCTTATCTCTTTCTTGCCTTCTCAACATGCAGGAGGCACTGAGAAATAAAAAGTAAGAATAAGTGACCCTATACTGTCTGAAAGCTTCCACTGACTTTTAAGAACCATAATTAAGCTCAAAAGGTCTCGTCTAAAAGCTAAAAAGGAAAAGTGAGTCGGAACAGAAACTCCCATTTTGAACTTTTATGAGGCCTGCCTACAGAAAACATGCTCTCCAATGCTTTCCATTGGTCATGACCCAGGTGAACTAATAAAATTAAAAGCATTTTCCAAAGCGGGTGTGATTAGCGCACACTCCCACTTTCTGAGAACTGCTGTATGATCCGATTCCCTGTCAGGTACTTTCCTTACCCACCGTCAAGCACTCTTAGAGGGTAAATAGAAAGCAGATGCTGACTGAAACACTGGAAGCATTTTAAAGGATTGGATGTAATCGTTTGTGACATGCTGTGTCGATGCAGCCGCCCAGACTGCCTGGCTGTGTGCTTTTTTAGGGGAATGATATGGGATGTTGATGACACTGCATAGATCTTCACCTGTGTCCAATAAAAAGTCGGAGGTTTTCTTGAGAGCATCCTGCTGCAAACAATCCGTGAAAAAAAGCAGGCTGCCGAGCATGTCGGATGGGATACAGTGTGTGTGTGTGTGTGTGTGTGTGTGTGTGTGTGTGTGCGCTGGGTGAGTGCATGTGATGAGTAATTCTGCTTATATATGAAACTCAATTTTCCTGTGCAAAATGTGTATTTCACTTTTTTTTACGTCCGTTTTTCTTGGGTGTTCTTCGTTTGCCACTGAGAGCAGCGCTATCATCAAATGGATATACACATTGTTCTCATTTAGCTTTGCATGGGAGAGAACAGGCTTGGCACAAAGCAGCAGAGGCCCCTTCTGTTGATACAGAAAGGTCATTTAATATAATACAAGTGACGTTTGACTGGAAACACTTGACAGAAGACTTTCCCGTGCATGTTAGTGATGAGCCGAACATTATAATGACATTGTTTAGTCAAATTACTTAATTTTGCCTTGGTGTGCAGACTACCGCAGCTTAGTTCACTTTTATTCCCTTACCCTTTATCTAATCCCACAGATGATTAGTTTTCAAATTTGTGTCTTTGATTTGAAGTTGATGGAAAACATGTGCGCACCAGACGTTTTTTTTTTTATTTCTTAATGTGTGACAGCAGCCATATGTTGACTGTTACTGAATGTAAATTCATTTCTACTTAAAGAAAATATGTTAAAAGATGGATGACTTTTTTGAGGATATAACTTCCCAATTATCGTTGTCAAACAAAAATACATGATTAATCTATCGTCTTATGTAAATAGATACTTCAGAGGAATTAGTTAATGACAGTTGGTCCCAGTATGGAGGCTTGTGGTCAATGTTCAATTTGAAAGAATCTGTTCAGACAAAAATGAATAAATAAAACAAGATGAGATTCACTTTTTCTCAATTTCCATGGTTGACAGGTTGACCAATGAATGTTTTCACCGCATTAAAAGGATGATTGTTCCCAGTTTCTAACAGCGGCGAAGACAAAAAGGACCCTCTGAGACGCTATTACCAAAATCATAACAGTTCTAAAGACTACAGGTCAATCACCAGAGGTTTAGAATTGCCCATCTCAACAATTTATAATGTTATGTAATAGTTTCACAATCATGAAACTGTTAAGATGTGGCAACTGGAAGGAATGTGATGTGGTTTGACATCTGAAGAGATGTGCGTTGATCTGTAACAACCTTTCAGCCTGCACCGTAAGCTGTGCATTAAACCAAGGAAAAGTGACTTCACATGGCTATGGACTTCTTATGAACAAAGAGAAGCGCACACAAATGGAAAATTCTTAATGTAATGTATAAGAAATGTCCAACATTGTCTGAGCATTGTCGAAGTTTAAATGAAATAAACAAGTAAAATTGCTTCAGCTTTCATCACCACATGAGTTTCAATTTGCTCAGATAGCAGAAGCCAACAGAGGAGGACCCAACTAACCGGAGTGGTTGCAAACTTTAACAATCTTTACCTCATTTTATTCCCTACAAAAGGCTTGCATGTCACTTTTCCTAACAACATCATCAAGACTTTTTAACTTCATAGATTTCCACAATTGGAAAGTGGATGGATGTGTGGCAGGACAGGAGGGAATTAATCCCACAAACTCCTGGGTGAAAGCCATGTGCGCTGACCAGTCAGCCAAAGGGATATCGCTGTGGCCAGGGCGCATGATCAGTCGGAAGCAGAGTGACAGGACCCTCACTGTCACAAAGGGATAAAATGAGGGACAATTTAGAGCAAAAAAAATAAAAAATCCACACCAATTACTCGGCATATTGCGATCAGACAAGTGGGTCCAAACCAAACCAAATGTGCAAAATGTCCTCCTCAGCAAGAGTTTATACTTTTCAGATTGTTCGTGTTTACGTCACATCGGGTTACACGGAACATTACTGTTGTTAAGGAGCAGCACAGTGAAAAGAAACACCTGTCTCAGAGATTGCATTTCTTAATTTCTGAAAATTTTTATTTTAAATTGTCTGTGTCAGATCTGCAGTGGTCACGGCGTAAAGTTGAACAAATCATTTTGGCCATGAACATCTATGTTTCTGGTATGTCAAGAATTTCCTACATATCTGTTTCTCTGTTGCACTGGCTTTTAAAAGAAGCATATTCCAGTTTTTCTGAACATTTCATGTTTTGTGAGAAACACCATGAATATCTTTGTGGCTGCACGTGGATACTGTACGTGGGGCTTCTGGTTGACATGTTGCATTGTTTGAACAAACCAAATCTGAACCAATTCCAGACTTGAGCCCTTCCATCATAAACAAATGAGGCTGTTCTTATTGAAACTGAGGAGAAGCAGTTGAGGTTTTGAAGGGGGCATTGCGTGAGCCAACCAGGGTGAAAATATGCATTTGCAGAGTTGTGAGGAATGATTCTGCAATCTAGAGCAGAAACAGCCCGCGATCCCATCCCTCAAGGAACTTGTCATGGCTGAATCGGATTGTTTAAAAAGGCCTCTTTTTGGCAGATGTATCAGCATCCCAGCTGGAGAGCTCTGAACTTTCAGAGGATGTCTGACTTTGAAGTGTTTTGAGTGAGGGAACCACAGAGTTTTGGAAAACTGTGCCCACAGACAAATATCTCAACCGACTGCCTGCACTTAGTGTCATTTCAGGATCAGCAAAAGTATGCGTATCAGTTTGGACTTTGCTGAAACAAGGAAAGTCAAACCATCACTCAGTTTCCACAGATACAAACATTTTTGGTTCTTAAGATTTTGAATCATTAGTAGTGGGTTCCTGTTATGGTTTAGGTAGTTCAACACATTTATTAGACCTCAAAGATACCCAAATACAACTATGTTTGAAGTTTCAGCGTTATTAAATTGTACAATATATCTATCAGACTTTATTCATTTATAACTCACCTCCTATGAGGCACATGAGAATAGCCTTTATAAGTCATGCTGTTTATCTGACTAGGAGATCATGCATGTTTGGAGGCTGAGCTTACAAGCCGGCAGCCAGGATCATTCACTAAATACAGTTCTGTGTGCGTAAATGTGAGAGCAGGGTGGAATTTTTTTGCAGCTCCAGGAACGCAGACTGTTCTCTGACTCGCTGAAATGGATGTCCTGATCGCAACGCATATGCCAACAGTGGCCACAGTTACATGGTGTTTTTTAATTCGGAATTAATAATTCCAGTTAGTTCATTCTGAATTAAAATCATCTCCTTGGGTTTACATGGAAATATCAATTCCGAATGAAGGTTTACATTGAAAGCACGTTTTCTTAATTCCGCTTTAAAGCCAGGGGTTGAGAAAGGTTCTGATTGGTTGGATGGCGGACGTGACGTACTGTATGTACGTCTACCGGAAGTTAAAAACCTGCTTTGTTTTTTTCCAACAACAACAGAAGAAAACGTCGTAATAAGAACCATTTTTGGCTTGATTTAGATTCTAGTTATGAAGCAGCAGCTAGCTGCTAGCATGCTATACGTGACTTTCCCGGGAACAGACACGGTTTGAGCCCATTTGCTTCGGACGGAATGCACTGCGTATGGACGCCATGGCAACACAATGTGGAAACGAGCATGAGCTGAACGACAGGAATTAACCATGAGTGGAATAAAGGTTTACATGACAGATGCTGAGAGAGGAGTTAACTAATTTGGAATTAAAAATAGAATAAACCAGCCACTTTATTTGGACCTATGTTTAATTCTGAAGGAACTTTGCATCAGGAATTAAGTGTTTACATGCTCTTTTTTCATCTGTGGAATAGATCAAGCGGAATAACTTTAATTCTGAATAAAAGAGGAATTAAAAGTCTCATGTAAACGTGGCCAGTGTATGGATGTTTGTAAAATCCATGTTTACACATTCACTCTCCTAGATTCCCTACATATAAATATTATCCTGGCTCTCACCAGAACAAAAATGTGATTGTTTGCCAGTATGGAGAGAAGTGCTCCATTAAATCGGTTGTTGACAGTAGCAGGCACTATAGGGCCACTGAGTTTAATTGAATGGGGAGAGCTGCTTCGTGCTGTGTTGTGTTTGGGGTATGCTGAAAGGTGAGAACAGCAGCAGTTTAGCTCTCGCTTGGGTTTGATGTTTTAATGGGTTGTACTGTCCCACTGCTGCAGAGTTTTAGCAAATGGAAAGCAGCTACAGCAAAGTGTTTCCAAAACACTGACTGACATAAAATGCTGGTTCACTTAAACTTCTAAGTATTGTTCAGGCACAATGGCAGTCCAAGATGTGCTGTTGTTTAATTGTGCATTGCTGATTTGGAAAAAACTAAAAGAAAATGAATATTAATCTAAAGCAAAACTGACATCCAAGTGAGCTGCTAATGGAAGGCACCATAACCAGGGGGGGAGCCAAGGAGTGGTTAGCAGGGGCCATTGCTACTGTAAAACCTCTGGCCTCTAAAGTCTTACAACAAAGTCTCCAACCACTTTCTATACCTCTCATCTCTCATCCTATTCCGGACAGCTTTATAGACTGCTACAGATCTTAACTTATTATTGAAAGTTGCATAAATGTATTTCTGCATAACAGTCATTTAAGGGGAAAATTAAAATAAACTATAAAATTAAATACATTCTTTGGTGTCATAGCAGTGGGAATATTGGTTTCTGCTGGGCCAACCAAATAATTTTTTTATCTGGCTATATCATTCATATCAAATAATGCCTAAAACTAACATGCCAAAAAAAAGAAAAGGTCAAACAGTTCTTAAATCTTTACAGGAGATATTTGTTCATACACATCCACAAAATAGTTGTCTTACATTGTATCTCATTGATAGTAGTCTCTTAATGAATGTATTATTAATTTTCTTCATGAAAATATCTCAATTATATTGAACATATAAATAAACTGAAGGAAAGCTTTTTTCTTTCTTGACTTGGAGGATCGCTGCATCAATAAAACATTTTCCAGAAGTAATCTTGTATCCTGTATGTTCCTCCAAATGGTGCAACATAGTGCAAAAGCCTTCAGACTCAATACAAACACACCTTTAGCCATAAAAGTTGCAGTAGAGTTTATGATAGACTTCACCCTTTCACAGTTGAGATGAGGCTTTTGATGTTTTCCTTAGTTGTATCCTGAGTTGGCAGCAGCTATGTATAACTATGACTTGATGTTTTTCATCCTTCATCAGCCAAAGTGCTTCCATGTGCAAGCTCTAAATGCAGACAGTGTAATGAGTTGAATCTCACTGAGCTGGCTTGTGCTCACCGTCGCTCCACTTCCACTTTTACAAGTTTGCTTCAGTTCCAACAACATGACATTATCAATTAACGAATGTCAATAGATTTTTACATGGGAATCTTTAATGTTTGCCTCTTGATGGACCATTTCTATTTTTTCATTTATACCATTACCTTAGCAATTGAAATGGAAAAGATTTAAGTCTCATAGCTGACTGCAATCTTTATTAACAGGTAGCGTACTTCACTACTTGGACATGTAATGAATGTGTTCTGAGTCAAGTCAATCATTTATACATCACCTCTGGCTCTAAAAAACACATGAAGTTGATGGTCAAATAACAAAGTTAATTTTCCAAAATGGTATTGCACACAGCAAAAGCTCTTGGCATTGATCTTTTGTATATAATATAGACTTATTGATGAAGTGTTAACATGTGGCTCGACTTAGAGACTCAGTATCTGGTGTCTCTGTAGCCCTTTTTGTTTCCACAGTGATGCAAACATGACCTTCTGTGCCTTTGGTGCCACAATGCATATTCTAATAATTGTTCCAAAACTTTACGATCGTTTTTGCTCAGCATCCAGCAGACAACATTTGGAACTCCACACCCACAATAGCACAATCTGTCCGATCCCAGTACAACCACTGAGAGGTCATGATGAGGGCACCGAGAGCCAAAAGACACAGACTGCTTTCTCACTTATCATCTGCGCAGTACACCCACCATTTTCCGTTACAGAGTGACTTAAATCCATTGTGTGGGAATGAGCATTCAGTGGTTGCAATAATGTCATAAGATGATTTGCAGCTCGAGGGCAAGTGTGGCGTAGTCCCCCGTTCCCGCAAAGTGGAACTGTTGTGCTTGCATTCACAGGGGAGCTGTTTACTGTGGCACCACTCATTCTAGCCATTGTTTCTGCCGCTCTTAATGACAGACTCAACCACAATGGAAATCAAAATGGAGACCTGTGCCAATGTGATCTGCATACAAGCTGCAAGTTCATGGGAGCCGAGGTGATGAACGGGCTGCATATTCAAATTCAAAAGGTCATAAAAGCTGAGTGACCGAGTTTAATAGATTCACAATTGATCTGATGCATATACTTGTTACACAGGCAAGAAAATACTTTCCCACTGTTTTGTTTCATCAAATATGTACTAACAGATGTCTGCTTTGACTATAATTAGCCAGAGCACCAATGTCTGGATTGTCCTAGTAATCTGCTCTGTTTGGTCTCTGGGATATTTATGCAGTCTTATAAGTGAATCAGTCAGCACATCTGCAAATTAATGAGGCATGCCGTGCACAATTTCATGGTTTCCTCACAGATGCAGACAATCCAGAGTGATTCCTAATGAATATTTGTCATGGATGATGAGTGAAGGCTCTGCCTTGCAACAAAACAAAGCAGGCATATCTGTGCATGGCTTCAAAATGTGAGGCAGGGTTGTCAAACTTGGAGCGCGTCTCTATATTATTTTGTTTAACAGGCAACAGTGACAGCTAACGTTTCGCTCCAGTTTACAGGCTGTCACTTCACTTGTGGAGTAATAACTGCATTTCAATCACAGTCTTATTTTCCTGTCGTGCCAAAGCTAAAGTAATGCGCTCCGATGTGTGACGCTGTGTGTGTGGGGGGTGGCTCTTTTATTTAAACTCTATTTAAAACACTGGTCTGACAGGCGGGTTTTCCCTGTAGGGCTCGTCACTTACTCAGCCCAATCATGCGCTCCAGCTGCTAATGAGGCACCGAGTCCTACAGAAAACAAGAGGTGATTTTGGACGACAGGTTGCACTGACCCTCGGTCCCGTGTTTCCTGTTAATTAAAGCTTAGTTTTCACGCTGAGTTTAAGATTTGGAGAGTGGAGGGAGGCGAAGTTTGGGAGGAGCTGTTACCGCAAAGCCCACTAGATAAAGGCTTGTGCCAAAGCCTGAACAAATAAACAAGGGGATGATTATTTCAGCACACACGACTCGGCCAATTCTGAGTGAATTGAGAGTGCCCCAGCTCGCGGTGTTGATAAGCCCGACCTCTGTCGCTCTCTGGCTGCCTCTATTTTTTTAACTAATGCCCTCCCTGCTCTCTCCCTGGGCCTGTTTAATCAGTTTGAGATCTGTTTTGGATCTGCTCACCATTCAGGAATGAAAATGTCAAAACAAATCATCCGAATGAGCCAATTCACACATCTTATGTGTGTTTTTGATGGGATCAGTGTGATGGACCTTTTTCTTTCATTTTATTTCCAACACGAGCAAACACCACCTACTTTCCTCTCCTTTCCCTCAGCCGCAGACATGACGTTTTTTGGATTTCGAACCAGATTTAAGTCTTAGCCAAACTTACTTACTGACAAAAGTGAGATTACACTTTCTACATTTTTCTGGCATGCAGGATAAAAGTTTTCTTCACAAAATGATACATTGCAGCCATGCCTTTCTTGCACAAAATAAATCACGATTCTCATAATGACTACGGCAAACAACTACTCCTTGCAATAATCCAATTAATCCTCCTTATTTTGGCATGCGCCCCTCATTCTGAGTCTCATTCCTGGTGGATGGTTTGCAGATGTTTCCTCGCAGAAACCCATCAGTAAACTTTACTGCTCCACCAGGACTTGGATCAGGCTTTTTTGTTTCTTGTCACTATGAGATGGAACTGAAGGCAGATAAAAGAAGGAGTGTTATTCTGTGATTAGAGGTGGGGCAGCTCCTTAATGACCCACCCATTGACTCCCGCCTCCTTCCAGATCAGTCATCGGTCGTCTGGTCTCTCTGGCCAGCATCACGTAGACCGCAGACCTCTGGTCCCCATTAGCCCCCCCCCCCCCTGCTTTTCCCTCCTTACAGTATCTCTAAAGCCGATGGTTAAAAGACCCAGGAGGGTTCCGCTCTGCATTAAAATTGGCCTGGAATCAGGCTTTAGCAGCATGTTTGTGGCACTACCCTGCAGCACTTCATTACTACTGAACAGCACCAAGTTTCCACAGCTTTGATGCCTGATGGCCAGACGATAGACTGTGACATCTGAGAAATGTTTTCTATACGAAGTGCAGGTTGTCGGAGTGTCTTTGTACTGTATACACTTTCGTTAACAAGGGGGTAAATTTGTGTTTATTCCTGTGTGTTTTGCTCTCATGACCCAAGACAATGAGTCAGAGGAAACGCAGCTTGGAGGAAATGAGTATGTTAGTCGGGTCCGGTTCCTGTTGTCAGTGTTGTCACTATGACCACAGTGGTGCATAGGAAGACCCAGCTCTACTACGCTGTGTCAGAGTTAGATTAGGGTTCCTTCATCAGTTCTTGGGTGGTCATCAGCCAGTTTGAAGATTGGTGGTTCAATACAGGCATTCCCAGTACATGTTGAGGTGTCACACTGAACCCCACATTGCCTCTGATGTGTGCAATAGGTAGCACTCTGTAGATAACTCTCAAGGAGTGTCTGTGCAAATGAGTGAATGTGGCTTGTCATGGAAAAGTGGTTAGAAAAGACCAGGAAAGCTCTATCAGGACAATTTATTTTTACTCTAGCAGAGGTGGAAGTAATGTTTCTTACTGTGTTGGTTTGTCTGTTAGCAGCATGGTACAAAATGGTATGGCTGTTTTTGCATTACATTTTCAGGAAATTTCAGAAATTGAATAAAGGAACAAATGATTAGAATTTGGGCTGATATGGATCACTGCTTGCATTCAGAAACTTTTTTAAACAAGTCTTAAACAAGCTTTGAAGCCATTAGAGCTTCAAAGCTCAAAAAGTAATGCCTAGAATCACTGGCAAAAAGAAAATTACAATGGGTTGGCAGAGGTCTGCGCTCTCCGAGTTCTTCTAGTTTGATTGTGGAAAAATACAGCAGGCTCTCGCACGATCCAAATCTCTATGAAATCCTGCTATTTTCGGTGGGCAGCTTCTAGCATAAAAGCAGGAGAGTGTTGTCACTGTTCTTCTGAATTTATATTGGAGGGAAAATTTGCCAGACTCTAGAGATTGTTGCAATATATGACCTTTTTAGTGCACATTGAGATCCATTTGTCAAATTGCTGTGTAATGTGGCAGCAATTAAATTGATTGCTGACTTAGTATTTGGATAACATTACCTTTCTCTCCATATTTTCTTTTCTGCAACTAAATTTTCCATTTCTTTTGTTTTTCTTCCAGGTCTTTGCTTTTTGTCTGTGTGCATCTGAAGGCTTGCTTTGTGAAAAAAGGGTTCACGTATCTCAGAATCTGTATATCTTGTTCAGTTAAGCTCTATCACAGAGCTCATAGACTGACTGGTGACCTGAAATGTTTCTCTGTTCAGTCATGTGGTATAGAGTTGCAACACAATCTGTTTGAGTACATTTTAAATTTAGTACATAAAACCTTCAAGGAATCCATGCTGTGGCTCAAACATCAAGAAAAAGACTTCACTACTCTCTGAGCTGTGAAGCCATTGAATGTAATATTTTCCATCAAAAAATACATTTTTCTGGGTCTTTGGTCCTAATGCCATATTTGGTTCCTCTTGTCTGATCCTCAGATAAAGGTCTCATGATTTTTAACCAAGATTCAGCATATTATCATGAATCAGACTGAAAGTCAATTATTTTAGCAAATTTAAGTCAAAGAGATATTAAGATGCTTAAACGTGAACTGTGCTCTTTGTGCTTTTACGAGCTTAAACAGTGGCATGTCTTGATATCTTTCGTAGGTTAGATCATGGCAGGAGACAGGGTTTAGTTTTGGCAGGTATCTTATTTTGATATGCCTCTGACAAGCATATCTGATTGTTGTTCAAGTGGAAAACATCTCTGTGTGTGGCTTAAAGTGCTGCTGATGCTTTAGTCACGTCTCTGTCTGTGCATGCTAGTTTTTTCCTTTTCATATCTGAGCTTTTTCTTTTATAGCGCTGAATTTTAAGCCTTTCCAGGCACAACACATTCACTCTATTTTTTGTTTATTCTCCTCATTTGAAACAATTATGCTGCTAGATGGCTGCTGAACATTGATTTTAGTCACAAAAAAAAAATAGCATAACATAATTCTGTCCTGGATTCTCGCATGTAGATTAATGAGGCGCCGACCCTTTTACATATCCTGTAGTTTCACAGTTCATATGAGGGAGCACATGGTATAAATTCATGGTTTATCCGATAGTTAGATCATGGAGAGATATTACAATTAGTCTCCAACCACTTTTCCTGACATGCTTCCAACAGAACAAGCAGGACCAGCCAGTATCCACAAATGTGCATATTCTAATTGTTCAATTACATAACAACAGTGTCTGTGATTGTTGTGAGTATTGGCTATGTCTCTGTTGGTCAAAATAAAACAAAAACCAATCAGAGAGCTCTCTGTATCTTTCTCCATCCTTGGAAATCTGCTGAGTGACAGTGGCCATGGCAACAGCCTGGCTCTCCGCAGCTCCCTCGCACCCCTGCTGTGCAGCGTTTGATGGCAGTTAAACGTGTTGCAAAGTAATTGGGTTGAGGACCGGACGAGATATGTCCCCCCAAGGTGTGACAGAATGTGAGAAATGGAGCAGGTGGTGGAAGCCCAGAGGCTCTCCCACCCAGCTCCACATTCAGCCAATGGTTCTTTGCTTACCAGGTGTAAAACACTCCGCTCTGTCATCCTGTCAGTGTGACAGCATGGACTGCGAACATGTCTGCAGAATGAATAAAAGTTATTCAGCTAGATGTGCATAGCGGAGTATACTGCAGCTAAACGTAGCGCAAAGCAAAATAGTAACAGCTCGTATGAGTTGAAAAGTAGCTCACAATGAGTCTGTTGTCATTAACTGTGCTCAGTTCCTTAAATGAGACATTGAGGATGATTTATTGTTGCAAATACTGTAAAACATTTCATTCATTAGCGAAAATCTGAGGGATGTATAGTCTAAAACGTTTAACACTGATCAGTCACTATCCATGGTTTAACAAGCTAAAGACTCTCTGATCCTACTGCACAATACATCTTTGCCATTTGTCTGCTGGTTTGCAACCTGAAAAACACTGTTTGCACGTCATAGATTTAGAACTTTGAAAATTGAGCTGAGTCTTTAACACCCTCCAAATGAAACTGTTTTATTGCATTTGCTGTATGAATAAAAGTCTTGAATGAGATCTCAGATCATCTCAGATAGATGCATGAATCAGCAATGTAGTGCATATATTTTTCTGGTACTTAGCAGCCTCTGGTATAGTGATATTGCTCCCCTGATCCAACTAAGCAGAAAAGATCAGAATAGATGTGCGCTTCCTGTGCTCTGGCAAGTGAAGATTGCTGTAACTGAGTAGTGTGAGCCTATCATTGGTGTGGAGGCATCAAATGCATACGAGCTGTCACATTACACTTGTACTAACATTCATGAACAGCTCCAAAGCCATGCCAAATGTGATCAGGTGTCACCCCAGCACCGGAGGCCGGCCAGGTGCCTGACATCTACTGCTACGGTAGCCCAGAGGGGGAGAAGCCAGCCTGGCACAACAGGAAGTTGGCAAAGGAGGAGGTGGGACAAACATTCTATTGTTTTCTTTATTAATCTTAATATTTATAATGAAAGCTTCTTCATTCATTATAGTTTTTATAGAAGAGCACATATGTGTTGTTCTTTTATAGTCAGAAACTATACACACACAGACAGATTGGCCATCTTTAAATCTGTTGAACTTAGTGATTTCTGCTCATACACATCAGTTGCTAAGTGAAAAGTAAAAGAAATGCATTAAACATATAATGTTACCTTAAGAGCAAAATGATGCATCAGCTCACACCGGGACAACAGGGCTACAGAGGACCCAGTTCTTTACAAAGCTAAAAAAGTCTTTGATCATTGTATATAAATATTTGAAGTTCAATTAGCTTTGCCATCCCCCAATGCAAGAGCAGCCTTCTGGTGGGGCACCCTACACAAAGCTGCTGTTATTGATAGTTATGAGAAACAATGAATGAAATGAAAATGAAATGAAAAAATACTTTATTGATCCCAGAGGGAAATTCAATATTGTAGTCCTCTTGTTCTTCAGGCTGCTGGAGGGAATGATCTTCAGTGATAGGCTTGTTCAGGTCTGATGCAAGAATGTCTTTTATGCAGATCTTGGCTTTAACAGCAACATGTCCAGGATGACACCAACACTGGTTAACCAGCACTGCAATTCCACCTCCCATCTTCTTCCCGCTGAGTTGTTTATTGCTGTCTGCATGGACCGTCTTGAAGTCGTCTACAGACGCATTACAGCCTGGGATGTGTTCATGCAGCCATGTCTCTGTGAAGCACAGAGTGCTAGACTCTGAACTCTTTCTGAGACCTGGTTAGCACCTGCAGCTTGTCCATTGTTTTAGCTAGCGATCTCACGTTCCCCATCACAACAGTTGGAAGAAAAAGTTTAAATCTCCATTGTTTATAGTGATACTATAAACACAAAACAATAGTAGAATAAATAACGTAGGCTGAAAAAACTGAAACTTTTTCTTTTACTTTATCTGAAATTAGATTGCTTCTATAATTTCACGTTACTTATTAGCCTTAAAATTGCTCTTTAAAATGTGTAAATGTGGTCTGAGTAAGGCTTGAGGTGTGTGCAAACATTATTATTTGGCCCCAAAGATATGTTTAAGGGTAGCAAAAACATTGTGATGACAGAAATAGTCTAAGATAAAAAAAATCCCCCTTTATACATTTATCCCTATATTCTTAAACCAGTTATTTATGTTTTGATAGTTTTAGAATAGAACAAATCGAAACAGAAATGCAAACAGACACTTACAAAGAAAGGCTGCTTATGTTCAGTCATTTTAGAACCATAAAGACAAAATAGAGAAAGCTAAACAATGCCTTAAAGTTTGTATAACCTTGTTCGCTATGCATTGATGGTCATTGAAAGTAATGGATCATCATGTCTCCTTTATACCATAAAACACATGTGTAGACTCTGGCCATATATGCATACAAAGACTACTTTAGCTTTCAGAGGCATGAGCCCAAACTGAGAAACAGCCCAGTTCCTGTTCTTGGCAGCATAAATCTCAAAAGTCCAGAGCATGAAGGAAGTATGTTTAAATCACCAGTTAAGTGCTGTTGCTCCTTCATATGGAAAGTTGTATTTCCATAATACAGCGAAGGATAAACATAACTACCGGATTTAGTGCAATACAATGGTGTGAAATTGTACCCTGGTGCAGGACATCTAGCCAGCATAGCAACAACACGGCACAGCGTGCCAGGCGGACGGATTAAGTTGTCTTGAATCCACATTTGATTATGCAGCAGATAGCGAGAGGGAGGGAGGTTGCCCATAGGCAGATAATGGTGTGAGATAGCCTCCCACAAAGCCGCATAGCCAAGGGCCTGGCTGGAGTGTGTTTATATTTGTGCGTGTTTATGTGTGTACTCTACGCAGAGGAGAGCCTATGTGAGGGTACGTATGCTTATGTACGCGCCTCCGTCTGTTTATATACACACTGTAATCTGAATCAACTCCGAAACCTGAGCCGGCTCGCCCACCACGGGGTTAATAATTCAGGTGCTTTGGGTGAAAACTCACCTGGAGGATGCGTTCTGCAGCCACGCACTCCGCCGCTTGCCGGGGGAGGAGGGAGATGGAACAGAGAAGGAGACAACTGGAAAGGGAAAGACAATGCTCTCTGCAGTATGTTCACCTAAACAGTCCAAATGAATTATCCAAAGATGGAGTATAACACTGCGTAAGTTAGTATGTCTACAAAGCTGCTTTAGCGGGGCATGTGATCTTATCTTTTAAAATTTTCTTTTCTCTTTTATAATTTCATTTCCTGAAATTGTTAGGCCCTTGGTGGTTTGAATCAAAACAAGTCAACTTCCAGTGTCCATCTAATTCTCCGCAGTTCTCCAGCTGCTGCCTTGATGTCATTCAACCTAATTTGTAGGGGGAAGCAAATTGTGGGCATTTGACCATCTGGTCCTCCTCCTATCCACCAAAATAGAGTTTTTTCCTGTCCAGTGAGAGGTCCCAATTTCATTAACAGCTTTGGGCAAAGGAGACCTGGAAATTAACCCTCTTCCTGAGAATACCATGGGGGCAAAAGCCCTGGCTCTGTAGGGGAAGTCAAGCCATGAAAATGGTGATTTGTGGGTGTTGTAGCGCTGAAAGCCATCTTCCCAGGGAGTGGTGTTGTTCTATAAGCCTCCAACTGGCAAGGAATTACTTGGTTCAGCAGAGCGGGATGCTGGGGCTGTTCAACATCCCCGTGCCATCCAGACCCTGCAGGATCATGAAGCCTCATGGGGGCCAAAAGACTCAGAGCTACTTATGCTGGTTTCTGCCTGCCGTGCCAGCTCCCACCATGATTGTGATTAAAATTGGGGATTGAATTTATCCAGAAGGACTTGGATAAAATATGTACATTTACTTTCTTCTTTCATCATAATATGAGCTATCCCTGTCAGTTTGGTGGTATTCTTTCTCATTTTTCCTCCGACAGCATCCCAAGACCATGGAAAATGTTACTGCATTTATGAACCACTATCCTGCTGTGTTGTGTTCTTATATAATAAAACTATAAAACAGGTATGCATGAAGCAGGGATGAGGGATGTAGTGTTCACACAGTATGTTTAAATATCTCTGAATATATTTTTTCTCTTGCCTCTTGAATGGCCCGTCAGCCCCTGAGGCAGCAACACAAACATTGGCGATCCCGCAATTATCTGGCCAACTTAATAAATATTCACAATCTGCAGACTCACTGTGAAGCGAAGATAGCAGCTGGGACCCGGGGCCCACCTTATGACTGCTTGTTGAAACTATGGGATGGCCATTAAATTCAGTTCCTCATGCCAAGACCAGACGGAGATAGGTTAGACATATATGGGTGAAAAAATGTAAATGTCCTGTAAATATCTACCACAAAGGCTGCCTCTCACATATAGATGTGGTCGATAACAAAATATAAGAAAATATATTTATGGAAAATCTGTCAGCTTTTGTCTTTGTCCGCCAATTTCTTGTTATTGTTGCAATGTTATCTACATTTTGTATGTGAACTTTTCTAATATTGTGCAAGCTAAAGAAATCTTTTGGTGCACAAAAAAACCCAAATCATTCCCTTTATTTTGATAATGATATCATTTTTTTGCTCTGGAGAATCACACTGTGTTTGTCTATCATTAAAGCTCAGGCATATGCCTAGCAAATAACTGAAGCAGAACAAGGAGAAACAGTTCTGCTGATAAAGGCTGGTAATAAAACCTTGCTGCTATCACCTCTCAAATACAAAGCAGCGATGCAAACATAATGAAACACCTGCCATGCTTCTGGTAAGGATAATATGAAATGGCTCAATCAAGGCAACTGGAATGATTGCCCTGTGCTTTAATCGCTCCCTGGAAAAACACCCAGGTGTGCTTGTTTATTTCGGCACAAACAAGTAATAAAACCTCTATTTATGATAATCCCTTCAGCTCATAATGGATGTGTGGATAAGCTCTGTCAGATTACTCTGTGCACTTGTTTCTTTTGACATTACTTTGGTTATTGTGCCTGTTCTTTATAATTATCTTTGATGTGATATAAGATGTGAATTTAGTTAAAAGGAAATAGCCAGACTTCTGAAGCAAAATATGAGGGGAAAACAGCTGAGGCATCTTCAGCGAGCTTTTCATTGATTCATTGTTTCTGGAACTAAAGTGGAATATCTTTATTCTCATTGGTGAATCAAAAAACAAATAAAAACAGAAGTAAATATGGGTTAAAAAAGCAACAAAAGACAAACAAAACAAAAAACAAAGTTGTTTAAATTGGGTCTCTGAGGGCTACAAAAAGTATTGGGCTCAAGGAACAAGCCTGTAACTAAACATGAAGGCTGGACATTATACTGTGACCACAAATTGATAATCCTGATTCTCTGAGATAGTTAGATCCTTATGTTTTGATGAGACCACTGACACCAGTCCCACACAACGGCCCAGAGAGGAAGGTAAAATTGATTCATGGCTTGTTTTGGTCCTGAGTCATTTTCAGAACCTCCATGTGTGAGATGTCAAGGTCCATGTGTGTGTTCAACGGAAATAAAAGAAAAAAAAAAACGTTTGCTATACTTATTCTTGTTGTTCATGCTGCAGTGATAATAAAAATTCACATTTGGGTTTGTGTTCCAAACAAAATCATGCACAACCAGAGCAGGCAAAAAAATCATTTGATGCAGAAATGCTGTTAATGACTTTTTCTAACCAGTGTTTGGTCTGCAAAGCATTACAGCTGGAACAGTATGCTTTGTTTGAGATTCCATATTTCAACTTTTGGTGCTTGTAAGTAGGATATAATCTTGCTTGTAATGTCTTGTGTTGAACCATTAAAGGTGTCTTTTTCCTTGGATTGCAGCCATGGGCTTGCATGAGTTTTCTATGAGTGCCCTGGTTTCCTCCTGAAGTCCACAAACATGCAGGATGATGGGAACTTGAATCCAAAACAAGTTTAAATTTGTGCCGGTCCTCTAATAAAGTGGGGATGAGTCCAAGCTGGACTCTACATCTTGACACTTAATATTATGTGTTCAGAAAAAAGGGCACATGCTGAAGGAGGCCTTTCCCTCAATTATGAATCAAATCTTGAACTCATATTTTTTTTGGGGCAACTTTTCTCTATCGCTGTCACACCTTTCTGTTTACCTATCTGTTTCTCCTTCCATTCATCAATTGATGATGTAAATCTCTGCCATAGTACCAAACAAAGCAGTAAAAAACTCCTTTTTCTTTGATCTCTGAGAAGAGGAAGAGGCTTTGATCACTCTTCCTGGAACTTACTGCGTACCTAGTCACACACAGTCAGTGTTTTTTCCTACTTGGATGGATTTGGCTGTATAGAGGTAACGTCATTGTAGGCAATTATGTAGAAAATCTTTGTATTCCACGTGTTTTGCGTCTGAATGATGTCTCATAGAATGAAAAGAGAAATTCAGCTAGAATGACCGATGTTTAATTATGTGTTTATTTTGCAGCTGGCCTGCAATTTTCGTGATGGTTTACTTGATAGACCACTGCAAAGGGTAAAATAACAGTTGGAATAACCAGGTCAGCAGGTCAAACGGTCCTGCCTGTGATGAACAGCCCCCAAGGATGCTTTTGCAAAAGTCCCATCCAATTACATTGCATACATACAGTATTGTAATGCAACACAAACACATACATGCTCACGCACTCAAAGACAAACAAGACCCGATCCCGGAGGGGCAGTAGAGGATCAGAGAGCAGAGACAAGAGGATTTCCATTAGGAAGTCTCTGTAATTGGCGAACAGTAGGGGGCAAAGACTCATGCAGAGCAGCGATGCTAAAAAACACGTTTTATAACAAAATAAGAACTTCCTCGCTTTGCATTTAAGGTAGCCTTTTAAAATGTGTCCCACACCCCCAAATCCTGCGTCAAACACAAACATTCATCTCTGCTGATGTCGCTCATAAATCTGCGCGTTGCACCATAAAAACAGGAGGTTCCCCAGATGTTGCCTCTTCATGTCTCCACACAACTGGGCTTCATCTGTGATAAAGAGAGACAGCAAGTGACGGCACGTAAACAGACGCGCTTTGAGTTCTCCAGCTTAGCTGTCACAGAAATGAGCTTTTTACATTTCCTGCCGCTCACCCGGTCCGGGAAGAGTTGATTCATCTTATTTCTGCAAAGCCAGACTATGACGTTTCCAGAGAATCAGAGATTGAAATCTCAACACATTTTCTTTTATTTGTCTTCATCCAACCCTTCCTATCACTTTATGTCTCTTTGTCTGTTTAACTCCAGCAGCCATTATCCTTTTTTCCATCCTCTTTATCACCTCCCTGTCCTCTCTGTCCATCCATCCATCCCCCCTGCTGTTTGACAGGGTGTGTGTGTTGTTTTTATCCGAGTGACATCAGGTCTCTTCCCAGGGCACGTCCCGGGAACAGCGAGTTCAGCCTGATGGCTCCCCTGGGTCCTGCCCCTTCACGAGCCTCCGAGTTCCCTCTGTAAATTACAACCTGTCCAGCGTGCACTCAACACACACTACATACACACACACACACACCACCCGTCCACTCGCGCTCCAACTTACACCAGAAGTTGTGTATGTTGCAGCGCAAATCATGCTCGTAAGCGGTAGCAGAACCTTACACTTTTTTGTATTGCCACACACACATTCTCTCACACCCACACACGAGTGGGGGGTTTTGAACCGGTGTGTGGGCTGTGAAAATACACGAGCACGCAGTTAGAAGCTTCACACTTAGTGCATGTTTATTCAGGTATATCCTTCCTGACTGTGCCAGTAAACCTGTGGTCATGTGGTTATCTGTTAGAAAGAATGAAAGAGAAAAAAAAGGAAATAAAGGGATTTATAGATGAGAATGAAAATGAAAGACAGAGAGAGGCAGGGAAATGAAGCGAAATAGAAAGACAGGAGTAAGAAGGTGACTAATTGAAAGAGATTGTATAAAAAGTTTGGAAGGTCTGATTAAGAGATTACAGCGGCCTTTGAGATAGACATTCTCTAATTAATAGGTTACGAGGCCAGAGGAGCACGGGGATCTGGTATACACATGCATTTCTATCTAAGTCCATCATTGCCAGAGGAGGAAAGAGCACTGAAAATTTGTTCTCAAGTACAAGTACTGTTACATTACTTAAATTGTACTCAATTACAAGTAAAAGTATTGGTCTTAAAAAATACTTAAGTAAAAATACAAAGTACTCTTCTCAGAAAAATACTGAGTATTAATGACTTTTTAACTGATGGATGTTTTATTATGTCGTCAATAGAAGGCATTTGATTCAATTCACCTGTATAAAACATCTATGTTCAAAGCACTTTTCTCAGATAAACAATGTATAGAACAATTGCACAAAGGATTTTTTTGGTAAAGAAATGACATGAGCAGAAATTTAGTTTGTTAAAAAAAAATGACAAAAAAGCCTTAATAGAACAATTAAAATTTTTCCCAATAAACTGTGAACGGGCAGGTAAGTGTCATACTAGCCTAGACATACTCGCCTTCTGTCACACTTCACTTTCTGAACTTTTTGTTCAGTTTCAGCAAGAGCTGGTTTTCTAAGTTTACAGAGTCTATTCGGTATTATTCCATTTTCATTACGATTAAAGTGTGGCGTATGGAAGGTGCAAATTATGGTTGTACTCAGTAGCGATTAATGATTTTAGAAGTAGCAAAGTAGGTTACATGGTATAAATTGTATTCGAGTATGAGTAAAATTACACACTTTGAAAACAATACTCATTGAAGTAAATGCACTTAATTACAGTAACTTAAGTATTTGTAATCAGTTACTTCCACCTCTGATCATTGCAAAAATAAACTCAGAAATTAGTCCCTTTCCTTCAGTTCATGGTGATCAATCACACAACAGTGCAGCATCTCCATGGACTTTAGCAAAAATGAGTCAGAGCAAATGAAGATGTATCTTTACATCACACAGATTACAAATCTTTGCTAATAAATAAGCTGTAATAAACAAATTGATGGTTTCGCAGTTCATCCGAGGTGCTTTCAGACTACTGAACCTCTGTACTTTGACCTGTGGCAGCTTTACTACTGTTTACTAAATACATACACACGATCTACCAGCTGCACCACAACGTATTCTTCTCCTCCACCTTTGTTTTTATTAAAACCTCCAAGCTGCAAACAAAACCCCAAATAGGGGTCTGTTTCAAACAGCTTTGATCCTTTCTCTGTGTTTCTATTTTTATTTCAGATGTTTTAGTGATCATTTATGAGTGACCTACTCTTCTGTTGTTCCCTCTTCACTGCCGTATGTGCTTCCACTTTGTCATTTATCAGTACAGTAAATAAAAGTACCTGTATAAACTTATTGTCCTGGATATCCAGGATTTAGCTATGTGTAACCTCAATAATTATTTTTACTTATGGATTTTACATGTCTGTACACCTATTAATAGATGGACATTTAGCCCTACCATTGCCAGTATGGAGGAGGGATCTGAAGAGGTACTGTCCATATTATTTGGGGGCAACCCTGTGAACTCAACATGAATTGATGGAAGCCTTACTATACAATTCTATAGCCCTTCTGATTAGCATGTATTTCTAAGATAAGCAATTTACTATTTTTGACAGGGCTATGGTGTCAACCTTACACACAGACTGGGAGGGGGATGGTACCCGTGTGTGTGTGCAAACTGACAAAATGCATGTGAAGTGCTCTAGTTGTGTTTTGAAAGCTAATTTTAGGCCTGCACTCACTTTTTCAACCTTTAGTACAGCACACTCAGCAAAATGATGAAATTGTTCAGAAAAATGTGGTCTCATTTACTGTAACAATAAGCAGTAAACTTGGGTGTTTGGGTGGATTCACAATATTATTGACAAATCAGAACCATATTCATTATCATTCATTTATTATTTTATTTATTTTTATTGATTGATTGATTTTCATCTGTTTAGTTATTATTCTAAATCTCTGTTCTTAAATGATCATATGATGTACTTTTTATGTATGTACATATTACTTATGTTTGATTTTATTATTCATATTATTACTTAGTTTATTTATACTTATTCAACTATCTTATCCTGTGTTTTGTTTTTATCTTTTTAACTTTTCGAGCTCCAGTGTTTCCTCGTGTTGATCCTTCACATCTGGAGCTGTCTCTGGCTGTGGTGGGGGTCCTGGCCTGCCCTGATCTTGGCGGTTCCTGTGGTCACTGTTGGGTCGGCTCCTGTTGCGGACGGGTCCCCAAGGTATCATTTCTTCACACTGGTGTTGAGCCATTTGTCTTTTACATGTTTAGCTCAAATGATGGTTTTACATTGTTTGAGTTAAAGAGACGGAAACTACAAGGCCAAGTTTTATTTCTATGAAAACAGGAGTGACATGAGTTTGTGTTGTGTGTGTGTGTGTGTCTGTATGATGATAAATGTGTGAAAAGTGAAGAAGAGAGCATGATCATGTGAGTGATTTTGATCTTTGATGTTTTTATACTTATTCTTTAAATACATTGTGCTGTATCACGTATGAAAAGTGCTATACAAATAAAGTTTGATTTGATTTGATTCATGGGTGTGTACAGTTTCTGTGGTTTTCAGTCAGACACACTGTTCTTGTCTTCGAGCAAGATAAGAGCCCAAGGACTGAACAAGAGGATTGAGAGTGGAGTAATCATGGTAGCTATATCCATTTTACATGAATATCGGTATTCATCAACAGGTCAACAGCATTTCTAGGTCCAGCCACCTGGGATCTTTCACTCAAACAGATCTTTCCCTGTTGATGTTCCTCATATTCCAAGTTTTCCTGTTTAAAACCAAGAAATTGGTCTTGTAGATGTACAACGGCTTCATGGTGCAACAGCATATTCTATTTAATCATTTTACACCAAGAGCTATAGTTTTCACCTTCTTATTTCTTCAACTTATTTCTTATCCGTTAATTCATAATTTTTTTTTCTTTTTGGGAAATTGTTAAAACATTTGAAGTACTAACTTGAACCCTTTTTTTTGCTTTGGCGACCCTGTTTCTCTTCACAATGCTTCCTTAGATAGAATTTAAATATTTTCCAACCCCCCCCCCCCTCCAAATTTAAAAGGAGCAGTAACTTATTCTAAAATGTTTGCATGGGAGAAGGTCAAGTCCTTATACTGTTCATTAACTTGTAATTTCTGTCTCAGGTTTCCCTTCAACGATACCTTAATGATGCCACACAAGCACAGACCATAAAGGTGTATGATCAAAGAAATTACATTGTGTAATGTGTTGGCTTAGAGCTAGAAGAAGGGTAGGGGGGGTTGAAAGAGTGATGGTGGGGGCTGAAGGAGGAAAATGATACTGCAGTAATTTGCCTCCGCTTTCACCTCACTCCTTTATTTTCTTTCCGCTCTTTTCTTCCCTCTCTTCTTTTATGCATCTCCCGCTCATGCCACACATGCTGGTGTCCATTTCTTTTCCGTTACTTCTTCCGCCCCTTTTTTCTTTCTGTCTCTCTGTCCTGTATTAATGTGCCGAAGCTTTCAGACCCCCTCGGAGCGCTGCTTGGGGATTGATGTTATTTCAGAGGCAGTGAAAACATAATGTCACATCCCAAACAGAAGCGTCACCCGCTGTGCCCGCTTCTTTTGCTTAAATATCACAGCTGTCATGTCAAAGCCTTGCAAACAATACCTCACCTTTTTAAAGAGATAATAAAACCGGATTGAAAAGTATGTTTTTACACATGCAATGATGGCGGAAATGTTGTGAACTGATGATGTAAATCTCTGCACGTTTCCACGTTTGCAAATTTGTTATTTGATCAATTTATTTTACATCTTTGTTTTCCATCATTTTTTCTAAACCCCATGCTATTCCTCTCAGCCATAACACAATGATGTCAAAACATATTTTTGACATATCTCTGTGTTTCCATAGTAACGGGTTGTGGTGCTCAAGGATAGTCGACTTAAAAAATCAAACAACTGCACATGAGTGCAGCTTCTGCTGTTTCATCTGTGTTGTGAGGGATTTGCGTTTGCACCTTTCACTTCACCCCTCACTGAATCTATTTATCCATCTATGTGAAAGGCTAAGATGCTTCACCTTCAACAAGCACAGTGACTGGTCCGTGCATTTAAAGGAGACTTTGTGATGGTCATTGACCCCTGCTGGACACCTGCAGAACAACATCTCATAATCTTTAGATTATGCAATATTAATCATTTTTATCATGATAGAAATTACTAAAATGCCTTAAATTATTTTGTATGTATTACGTGTTCAGATGCTAACTAAGACATTAACTCATGTATGTGTGTATTTTTGAATATTTATTGCCTTTAAATTCAACTAATAGAGGAGCAGAGGACAGTTTTCTCTCTCCTGGCTGGTCCTTTTTCCAGATCTGCTTCCATCTCTATTCGTCCCTCTCCTCTCCTCTCTTCAGCCCACTCAAACTCCTACGCACCGCTTATCTACCTCTCACCTACATCCTCTTCTCTTCTTTTGCCTCTCTTTCTAACTCTCTATTTACACACTCCTTTAAACCCCCTATCACCATCCAGTCATTGATGCTTCTATGCAAACATCCAAAAAAAACAGCTTCTTTAATAACTTTATTTTTGGGTTGGCTGTATTACCGTCAGACTTGAAATAAGGACAGAAACAATAGCAAATAGGCTGAATATCTTCCTTGGCCTACATTTTTTTAAATAAATAATGGTCCTAATTAACTCCACAGGATAAACTGACTGTGTAAGTTCACTATTTTTATTTAGTTAAGGAAAAAGTGAATATTTTCGGCTAATTTCTGCATAAAGATGAATGCTATTATTAGTCAAAGAGATGTTTAAAATGTCCTCTAAAGATCAACCCCTACCCACTGCCCTGGAGATAATGGCTGTATGCATAAATTCATACGGTTTGCCTACGGATGCACTCTCACACACCCAGGCTAAAGCGACGGAGTAGCTCCCATTTACACACGGCTGTAAATTACCCCACACTCCTCGATCAATTATTCATAATCCGTAATTAATTATGAAACAATCAGTAATCCAACACCAGTCCACTCTGCTTGTGGTTGCCTAGTAACCGTGACCCATATTAAATGCCACTATTGTTACCCGTAACCAGAGCACCATTTATTTTTTTTTCCCCCCATAGGGCTTCAGAGCTGCCAGGCGTTATAGCTTCGAGTAAATAATGTGCGCGTGTGTGTGTGTTTATGCAGAATGAACACATTAATGCATGCGTGGGGCCATATCATACTGGTTGCTTTGAAGGTTGATCTCACACACAGTAAACAAGCGAGGCTGGTTAATAATGCAGTGTTCGGTGCCGGGAATGAGTTGTGGCCTGCTAGAGACCACTAATGGGAGCCGGAGCAAAGAGCGCAGCACTCGCAGCCAGACAATGATGCCATGACACGTCTATGGGGACACATAACAGAGTAGTGCACTACTTTGTCGGCACTTGTTCCTGAACTGCATCAGCAACTTCCCATATGGCGCTCTGGAGGCCCGACTGAATGATTTATAAAAGAGTTTTGGGGTGCTGAGTGGCCATTTTTCAGCACAGAGCGCAGAGAAGATCACTTTCCCTGCACCCTACGCTCTGAATTGACTACATTTCTCTCTTATCTCGCTTCCCTCTTCTCCATCAATGACCCTCTCAGGGATCGCGCAAGAGCTACCTTCTTTAAAAACAACTTCCATATCCTACTTCCACAACAGGAGGTAAACACAGGCAGTAAATATAGAACTGGTGTTTTCGCTCCTCAGACCATGTCAGTGACATGTGAAAATATCCCTGAATGTAGGGAACATCCTGCCACCAGAGGGAAAACACAGCTTGTTTGTGTGTGTTTGCGAAACGTCTCGTTCAAAAGGTGGGCTCTCTTTCCTTTCCACTTCTCCCATGCGAGAGGCGACGGGAGACAAAGGTGAGAGCAGCGAGGAAAAAGGTAACATGACATAAGACGACTGGAGGTTGAGACAGAAGCTGAATGAAGGAGAAGTGTGAAGAATGGAGGGAGGGCGGGTGGGAAGGTGGGGTTGAGGTACAGGGGAGGCAGTGAGCACCGTGTGACCAGACTGCAGTTACTTCCTCACCAGCCTGAGAGCCAGGAAGTAGAACTGCTTGTTCCTGCATTATTGGGACTAACAGGAAATGCAGGGGTCTTCAGAAGGGGTGAAGTGTGAGTATGTGTGTGTGTTTACATGGTAGCTTGTTATTCTTTCAACAGGGCCACTGCAACTTAAAGATATGAGTTAAAACAACTTTGAATGTATTTTTGATAGAAGCTAGAACAATAATCTTCCAGCCCTCTGGTGTGTTTTACTGTTTCAATCCACTGTCATGCTTTTAATGCTCGACACTTTACAGTTTTGATTTCCTGATTGGGTCTCACTGCCTGGCCAAAAGAACTACAATATACCTGCCACACATCAGTTGATGGACAAAGTTTTCAGACGCCTGAAAAACATGAGTACTTACGAACCAGATATCTCCCTCCAGTATAGATTAAGTTATACTTTTAGCAGAAGCCATCAGTTTAACGACTCTGCTTTGCTTCCTTTCTCACATGTGGTCCAACTTTGTCTACATTCAATCTAATAATTCAACATTTGCAAACAAGATTTGAGAGGACATGGAGAACAAAGAATTGTCTTAAAGTTATGTCAGCTGAGGATATATCACGGTGATGTGGTAGGGAATTTTACTGTCTATACTCTTAGTCCATTTTACATTTTACAAATTATGTTATTTATTATGTACACTGGGCCAAGATTGTCCGCTTCAGTGAAAGCTAGATATCAAAGTTTCTCAGTTTTGCTTTGGCTGATATTTTTCAGGTTTGCACGAAGCCTAGTAGCAAAAATAGCATGCATTTTGAACCTGCCATAATCCTAAAGGAATCCTTTAATCCTAAAAGAGTTCAGTCCATGAAATTTTAATTACAGCAAATTTGCAATGAAAAAGAGCATCATTCCTTGTAGCCAGCAGGAACCTTTATTATGACATTTTGTAGTCCTTTTTCATCAGTGCTGTCTGTGTGATTGTGCTGTAAATTGCAGGATATTACGCTGATGTTAATAGTCTGATAATCTGGTCTTGTTCCACACTTTGCTGCACTGTCGCTGTCAGTCCTTTAAAATCCTCCGACATCGACTCAAATCGATTGAGCGATTGAGGTGTAGAAATCAGGCTGCGACTTTCCACTGGGGATCCATCGCTTGGGGCTACGCGGAGCAAGTTGCAACCCTTATTCTCTGTGTGGATTCAAGGTCTGCTCTGATTATTTCTCCACTCCTGGGCCGAGCCTTTATGTCTCTACATATGTGGCATTTCTTTAGCACAGTTCCAGCTGAATAAATGGATGACATCCAGAGGGGGATGTTAGATCAGTGGAAATGGCCTGCGATATGGGCTTCCAGCAAGCCAAGAGATCATCAAAATAATCACTGTTGCCTGTGCAAACAGTATGCAGGTGCTTAGGCACAACACACGATGAGACAGGGCCCCCCACGCCAGCTCTGAAGGGCCAGGGAGCAGCAGGTTGCCTTGGGAACCCCTCGGCTCCCTCTTTCTTGTCATTACTCCTGTGTGTACTCCCCACCCCTCCTTTCTAATCTGCACCATGCTTTCAGTGAGGGCCCCCATCCCCCTTGATATAAATGCACACTCCATGCATTCACACACTCACATAGAAAGATTGGCCTGACGCACAAATAAGGAAGCAAAAATATGGGTTCATGAACACACACACACACACACACACACACAAATGCACACCAGGCCTGTGAAGATAACCTTGTTGATATCTATTAACCTTCATTCTGCCAGGTAATTGAAGAAGTCACTAAAAAGGTGTTTCTTTTAACATGCAGTAATCAAATTTACAAAAACCACCTTTCTCTGTCTCACTCTTAATCTACTTTTTTATCATGTTATAATCAAAGACTCCTTTGACGACCCCTGAGCTCTCAACAAACCCCTCTGCTCTTGTAAAGGCTCATCGTTACACATATACATGTCACCATGCTCAGGATGTGAGCTGTTTCAGTCCAAAACTGACTCACTCTACCCATCAAAGAGCAAAGGGAGCGGGTTGAAAGGATGTTGGCAATCTTAAAAGCTCCCTGGCTCATCACCAAGTGAGAAAATGTTCTCTGAAAGCTGAAACTGTTCACATAGTAAATCTTCGTGAAATAATGAAAGTGAACCTGATATTTTTCCAAGACTATAAATCTAATCACATCTGAGAGATTTGAACAAAGTGCATGTTTTTTTTTCCCAAAGAAATTCATTTTATGTTGTGTGAATATAAGCATGGTATGATGTGTTACATTTAAGTATATTTGGGGCTAGATTAAATATAGGTTTGGCTGCATCGCACTGAAAAAATACTGAAAGTGTTTGGGATTGACTTGGCTCCAAGCAGAGACAGTACTTTAGGGCTGGATGGGTTGAGGGGCTCAATAATGAAACAATACTGCCTCTCAGTGGGCAGTGGCTGGTTCAGAGGAAGATTTATTTCACATCTGGAGTCAGGGATCGATTTGACATAATGTAACCCTTCTAAATGTTGTATTTGGAATCTACAAAACACACTAGGCTGATCTAATCTGATTCATTGACAAAAAAGGTATCATTTTAACTCAGTAGCTCTACTGTTCTTTTTTGCTGCATTTCTTTGGTTTAAGTGTGTAAGACCTTTCTGATATCAACAGATCTCAAATGGGAACTCTAAATATTTTCTGAGCTTATGCAGGAAATGCAAGTGATGATAAGTTATACCATTCATCAGGTCTCCTGAGCAGGTCTGTAAATTGTTTTAAATCTTTGATTTGGTTAAAAACTCTGGCCATTTTTACTATTCTCTCTTTCGCAGACTGGATTATTCATTCGTTTCCTTGGGAGAAGCTTTTTTTTCCAGTTTACTTGGTGTAGTATGAATTCTCTGTTTACTATGGGGTCAGATTCTATTCATCTTCAAAATGAAACCAAACCAAGTATTTCTTTAAACCAAATGGTTGATTGTACTTTAAAGGCTCTGGTTTGTCACAATCCACATGTTGTATGTGTGTTTTACTGAAGAACGTATTCATGTCCTCGCAAAAACTGCCAGTAAGCTTTAGGAATAAGTCTCCCAAATGTTCTACATCTGAGGGCGGCACCACCTGTAGTGTAAACTCAAGCAGGGAATCGGCTGGGTCAATATACAACACCCTTTGTTATCTGGCTGACACTGAACAGCACACATACACACACACAAGCTCACATGCAGTCATTTTGGGTCATGGGAACGCGACGGTGAGCTCACGCTGTGTTTATTCTGCATGGTTTCCTATTTGAATGTGTCCTTCTCACGGGACTCTTAATGGCTTCCCCTTTCCCAGGGGCAGGGGCAGGGGCAGTGTGATCAGACCTTATCCAGGTCATGCCAGGAGGGCAGGAGCTACAAGGAAGAATGAGGAAGGTCCTGGACCCAGGACCTCCCTAGAGGACTTTCTTTGACAAAGCTTTTACCAGAAGCTGAAAGAGCAGACCTGTCATAGCTTGTTGTTGTTGGCATTATGAAATGCGTTCATTCATAATGTCTGCGTATTGCTGACATATTTTCGTATGCAGCCAAAAGAGGAATGCTAATGAAATTCATGGATTCAGGACCAGATTGAATCCAAAGATGCATTTTGATTTGGTAAATAAAATTAAGACAAGTATCCTTTATTTACATGTACAGTCGCATCAGGTTTGGTTCACTGTTGATACAGATAAAAGCTGAGCGGTTTTAGTGTAGTTCACAGCCCGCTCTTTGCTGTGGTGGGAGGCTCTGTTCCCTGAAACGTTTAACCTGAAGGTAAAAAAAAGATGTATCCAAGCAAAGAGCTGAAGGGGTATCGACTCTCCACAAGAATGCTAATGTGACATTTGGGTTTGAATAATCTTTGGTGGCCTGGACAAATGTTGACGTTTTGTAAAAGTGATTGAACTTCAGAGACAGACCGTATTCTGTGGTCATTAGGAATAAAAAGAAAGAAAACATCCTTTTGAATATGGATTGGGAAATGCAATGCATTATTTAACTATCAACTTTATTATACATACATCCTGGTGAAACAGGAGGTTTAGCAGCAGTTCACCACATGGGGGAGCTGTTGTTAGGTAATTGCCAGTTAGTGAAACTGCAGAAGCACTGAAATCAAACAACCTCATCATCTATAAATCTTTTCTGCAGGAGATCGAAACAGAAAACCAAACAAAGGAGGACTTAAAAAGAGCAAAGGGCCTATTACACACTTTAACATAAGTCTCAGAGGGAATTTTAGCATTCATATTTGATGTTTAAAAGGCAGATGAAAACCTTAGACCTCATAGACCTCTAACAGTTTTTATGGCAGCAAGTGAATGGACTGAAAAAATGTAACTTCAAAATTTTCAGCTTTCCCCCTGAAGTGCAGATGTGCTGAAAATTGGAAATGGAGTGAATAAAATGATGAGGCACTTTTATCTGAATAAATGAGGTGGAAAAATGTCCACTCGTAATATTTAGTATGGACAGAATCAAGATTTGTATTGATCACAACTGTGCTCCGTATCCAGATTGATTTATTGCCGGGTATTATCCCTCCCTGCAGCAGCTGAGAGAAATAGTTGCATCCCTACCTGCTTCTGGTTCTCTCCTTCCAGCCATCTTTCATTTCATCTACACTGCATTTGTTCCAGATAGCTTAATTTCAGTGTCAATCTGACTGTACCTTGTTATTCACAGCTGCTTTAAATTTTCCACAGAAAGAGCTCCCGATGGCATTGGGGAAACATTTTTATCATTGATTGTAAAGGCCGGATAATCTACAGTCTGATATTGTTTTTGGCAATTATGAACCTTTTCACACATGCTGAGTTTCAGATGAAGTCGAAGACAAAGTGTTTTGTTATCTGATGGCGATACAAATTTGACGTCTACTCATACAATCAGTCTTTTCTCCAAATAATCTCAAGGATATTTATTCAAACCCTTCTAATCAATATTTTTCACAATAGAACATGAAATCACAACATGTCATCTGGAAGAGTTTCTTGTGGTCCCATTAGAAATTACTTTACGTAATGCTGCAGCTCTGCACAAATGAGCTGTTCTGATTCACCCCAATAGCCCTCGGCAGGCTTGTCTTTATTGTTATTTTTGATTTGCATTATTAAAATGGACAGATGAAGAGAAATAGACTTACGACACATTCCCACCATGATAGTCTGGTAGACTTGACTTTCACACTGCATAACATCACACAGTTACAACACTTACTCTCTAGGGGCAAGATTCCCCACAATGAACAATGACAGGGTAATGAAAGCAGGAGGGGAAAAAAAACGGTTTGTTGATTCATCAGGACCAGAAATGACTTGTTCACCACAACAGAGCAATAATACATTTATGCAAGTTGGGGTTGTATAGTTTTCACAGGAAGCTGCCTGGAGAGAAAGAAAGTTATCCTGCAGGTGCTCCTTGCTTTGGTACATTGGATAGTCTGTTTGCTTTCACACTGGAGGGACAACGTATCAATGTTCCCTTCCTAGTGAAGCAAGGACACCCAGATTTCAAGCGGAGCTGAATTTGCCTGTACTTAGGTGCGAGTAAACTTTCACTCTGCTTCAAACTTGCTGTACTTTCAGTGGAAACGGATTGAGGGTCCTTTGAAGAGGACCTAACAACGCTTATGTAAATGTTCCCACTTATATCATAATAAAGTCTAACACTTGCAAACAATTGTTTTCATCAAATGCTAGGGTAATAGAAAAGACGTTCTGAATCTTGTCTGACACATTAACAAGTAGAATTACATTATCATAAGATGTATCTGTCATGGGAGAAAGGAGAAACCAGATTCTGCAACTGCTATTTTTTCTCCTTTAAACTAAAAGAAACTAAATAAAATAAACACCTAATACATTTATCCCTGTAGCACTAAATACAGTTTGCTACATTAGGATCATGAAATGACACAATAATGATTTAAAAGTGCCCCAGGTTGGACTGAGCGGTGAATGACTAAGGGATTTTTGGACAGTGTTTGGACAGTGTGAGTCACACAAAACAATATTATTTGACTGAATAATACCAGATAAGTTGGTCACTATGGAGATGTTAATTTATTTTTAAGTCTTCCACTCCTGCAACATCTAAAAAAAGGGGGAAAAAACCATCTAGCATAGCAGAAACTAGTTTCTGCACTTACTTACTGCAGCACATATGATGCATTGTTAGAGCTAAAGGGTTTGAATTGCCATCTCAACAGTATGATGACAATAAATCGTGATGTGCTTCATTCTAAGATTTTAGAGTCTTGCTCTTTAAGAAACACAAAAAAATAGCAAGGAAAATAATCTGGTATGTGTGACCCGATAATCAATTATGTTTTGTTTTCCTTTCAGTCGTTTGAGGTTTGATATCTCATTGTACCATTTGTTTGCACATTCCCCCTCGGCAGTAATTTAATGACTTCCAACTGCCAGCTGTTTATCTTAATCAATAAACTCTTTTAATATTTGGTCACAGGCGATGAATCCAAAACAGCATTTATTGTCTTTCTCTTTTTGAACATTTTCTTGAAATTTGGTTAAAAACAGCTTAGTGTTGTGATGCAAGCATAGCCTCTGCTGCTCTGTAAAGCACTGCATTGGCAGGAAGCAGAGGCAGTCACTTTCTAATATTTTCGCCAAATCACCTTTAAACATGACAACATGTGAGAGCTAGTGGCCAAAAAAAAGCAGCCATTAGTTTTCTTCTAATGGCTGCAACATAGGCCAGGCTGTAACATCAATGTATTGCCCAGCATGTAGGGAAGCCATTCACTACAAGGCACTGTGATAAAAAAAAAGAGGAAGACATCTTCATTAGAGTCCCCAGCTACAGTAGCTCCTACCTCTGCTTTCCAATTTATGGTATATGACTGCGAGACGGGCTGCACGGTGGTGTAGTGGTTAGCACTGTGGCCTCACAGTGAGAAGGCCGCCGGTTCAAGTCCCAAGTCGGTCGGAGCCAGATTCCGGCTGAGGAGGGGCTTGAAACTGTGGCCTT